>WYDI02072124.1:0-98742 GCA_009867235.2 Psittacus erithacus
TCCAGAGGAGGGCCACAAGGATGATCAGGGGACTGGAGCACCTCCCGTATGAAGACAGGCTGAGAAAGTTGGGGCTGGTCAGCCTAGAGAAGAGAAGCTGCATGGAAACCTCATAGCAGCTTTCCAGTATTTGAAGGGGGCCTATAAGAATGCTGGAGAGGAACTATAGCGATAGGACAAGGGGTAACAGATTAAAACTTAAACAGGGTAAGTTTAGACTGGATATAAGGAGGAAGTTCTTTACTGTGAGGGTGGTGAGGCACTGGAATGGATTGCCTAAGGAAGCTGTGAATGCTCCATCCCTGGCAGTGTTCAAGCCCAGGCTGAACAGAACCTTGGGCAATAATGTCTAGGGTGACGGGTCCCTGCGCATGGCAGGGAGGTGGGAACTAGATTATCTTAAGGTTCTTTCCAACCCTGACCAGTCTATGATTCTATGAACCTAAATGATTTTATGACTCTATGATTGTGAGCATCTCAACTAATTCCTAATGATTTTAAGGGCAGTTTTTCAGTTTTACACATTTTGTATGCTTCTGTATATTAAATAGATAAAAATAAGACCCAATGGGAATGTTAATCAAAACATTTTCTGACTCAAAAGACAATAAAATGGAATGCTTTCATTGCTAAATAGCAACAAACCCCAGGTAATCAACAATGCCAGTGATCTAAAGCGTTCCTACAAAAACACAGCCCTCCCACACTGACTTAAGTAAGAGAAGAAAGAGAAAAGAAGTCATATAAAAGCTGGAATAGATCATAGCTGGCCATAAAATAGTACTCCAAACATTATAAAATAAAAAGAAATATAATAAAATTTTAAAAACACATTATTCTAAACAATTATACTATTAAATGTGCAACTTAGAAATTCATTATTGAGAGGTTTTTTTTAAATCTATATTGCTAAGTTGTCCAATAAATGACCATCATTCCCAATGGGAGCTTTACACCGAAACTTACGGAAGTTTCAACAATATGGATTTTTTTTTCAAGTTTGAAAGGGGGAAAAAAAAAAAAAAAAGTTATCAATTCTGTTTTACCCTCATTTCCCAAAGATGTGATAAATGATTAATTGAAGGTTAGTTATATAACTCATAAGCAAGTTACACTGTCTGTCCTTTTTATTATTCTTTTTATCGCCACACTCAGCTGAGCAACAGAGTAACTGTTGAAAAAGCAATCCTTCCAGGAAAGAAAACAGTAGTATAATCACAACAGGAGGAGGAGACTACCTACCTGCAAGTAGCTCCTGCTTCCATTGAACTGAATGGGGAATATTTCACACACCACCAGAAAATGAAGCACAAGACCTCGCTGACACAACCTTCACTTTGCCTGCTATCTCTACTAAGCAATTGTTTATTGAAATCCCACAGCCTCTGCATCTGCCAAAGATACTTGGTGCTTATCATAGCAGCCATCTCCAATTGCTTAGCTTTGGTAATATCACACAGACAAGACTAGCATTTACTCTTAAATCCAGTCTTTCCCTCAATCAAAGTTCTTCAGAGACCTTGATCTAGAGTAACTAATTTCCAGAAACCAAGGCTGAGGGAAGTATGGTATTTTTCTCATAAAATTAGTGCCAGGTAGGTCTTTCAAAATGTTATGCCTTCTGACATGAGGACAGAACACTTCAACCTTTTGAGATTTTCACTAACCCTTTCCCTCATGATGTAAGAATATAGTCTTCACTAGTTATAAAACATTAGAAGTTGCCAAGAAACTCCCCCTTCATTCATGAGGATTAAGAATATAAATGTCTGTATTACAATTCTAAACTTTCCTTTGCTTGTTGTTCTTTATTCTGCTCATAAAACATCCATTCCAGAAACATGTCTCTTTTGAGCATTTGTTGTTTGGGGAATGCCGGTATATTTTTCTCTTAAACAGAGAAGACAGATGAATAGAGACACTAAACTACTACTGCCTGCTACAGACCTGTTTTTTGTAGTCTTCCTTCCCCAAACCACTTTACGCACCTCAACCACTGCATGTCAGAAGAGGGCTCAGAGTAGTTTCAGGTAATCTGAGAGAATAATACAGAAGTAAAAATCAAAGTAGAGCATATATATTTTCATAGACCTGCCAACAAGAGGACTAATCACCCATTCCAATCAGATCAAATGCCTCTATGAGATAAAGTATGAACAATTTTGTGAGAGAATCTGTCAAAAGATTCAGCAAATGTGTATGTACACTGTGGTACCGGCCCAATTTCACTTCTGCAGGAGCAAGCTGCATATCCACTCACAGTTTCACCAGCATGCAAATAGTAGTTCCCCATTGTCAGGCCCCTCACAACCCAGTCTCATTGTCTAGGTAGCCCTGCTCCTTCCACCTTGCTCCTTCTATCAGAAAAGCTGCACTTGTCACCCTCCTCTCTTACCTCCTCTTTCAAATAATTTCCAACTAGTACATTAATACTTTGGTACTTTATTTCTATTACTTCCACCATACTCCAATTTCCTCTATTTTTTCAAATCAGGGTCTTGCCTTAATCCTTCACCCTGTTATGCCATGTTTTGCGCCACCTACTTTTCCACACCTGCTCCACTCCCACATGCAAGCTATGCACCTCCCAGTCTCTGCCCTGCCAAGCAGCCGCCTGTGGACTCACTCCAACAGGTCCATGTCCTTCTTATGTTGGGAGCCTCAAGAGCTGGACACAATACTCCAAGTGAGGTCTCATGGGAGCATAGTAGAGGGGCAGGATCACGTCCTTCGACCTGCTGGTCATGCTGCAGCCCAGGATACGGTTGGCTTTCTGGGCTGTGAGCACACACTGCTGGCTCATGTTGAGCTTCTTGTCAATTAACAACCCCAAAGCCCTTCTCTTCAGGGCTGCTTTCAATCCATTCTCTGCCCAGCCTATATTTGTGCCCCAACTCAGTTGCAGGACCTTGCATTTGACCTTGCTGAAGTTCATGAGGTTTCACTGGCTCACCTCTCCAGTCTGTTCAGGTCCCTCTGGATGGCACCTCTTCCCTCCAGCATGTCACCCGCTGGAGTATGATCTGTCCTTAGTGAAGCCTTAGTTGGCTGTCATCAAACACCCCCTTATTGGCCATATGCCTTAGTAGAGTTTCCAGAAGGATCTGCTCCATGACCTTGCTGGGCACTGAGGTGAGAACGGCCAGTCTGTAGTTCCCTGGGTTTTCCTTTTTTCCCCTTTATAAAAATAGGGCTGATGTTTCCCCTTTTCCAGTCAGTGAGAATTTCATCAGACTGATTGCCACAACTTCTCAAATATGATGGACAGTGGCTTAGTGACTTCATCCATCAGTTCCATAAGGACCTGCGGATGCATCTTATCCGATCCCATGGACTTGTGCACCTACTTAGTCATTATTTAAATACAATAAAGTGAATTATAGCTCAGTATATTACTTGCAGTATCAATCACACCATTCAGTTCTTCAAAAAAAGACTAAATTTAGGTACAACAGTAACCAACATCATTCCTTCACAGTCATGCTTGCCCATGCTTTAAAGGATCTTCAGAAAGCAAGTCTGAATAATGTATTTGTACAAGAATCATGAATAGATCTAACCAGATCTATCATAGCTTCAAGGTATGCCAAGATGGCTGCAGACAAAATGAAAGAGCAGGATTTTAAAAATCTATCAGCTTACCTGCCATTCCTCTGGTTATGTCAGTATCAGAGTATCTATATTTTGGGGGCTTGATGTACAAGGTTGCTTTCTACTGATTTTTGGTCTTGCTGGACTTCCACTGTTTGGCTAAAAATTCCGGTTTTGCTAAATACATCATAACTGCAGCAACTAAGACCTTAATGCTGAAAAGCCTAACAATGCAGGAAAGCATTTTTTTGCCTCTTGTCAAATTGCCTCTTTGCCACTTGCTATGGAAGTGCTCTCCACAAAGTTAGTGAACATGGCTTAGCAGAGAACACGTGGGCTGTTTTCCCTCTTGCCCAACAGCTTGCAATGTGACCTTCAGCAAACCACCTCCTGTTTGAGTCGTGGTTGGAAAAGAGGTAACATGCTTGCTGCCTTCATGTACTACATACAGCCAAGTTATGATGATGCACACTGCTCAGAGGTGACACGCTCAATATAAAACTCACACTTACTTCAATAAGATAGAGTCTTACCCTCTGAGGATTCAGAAAGTATTTATTCATTGTTGAAACTCCAAAACCACCCACAAACCCCACATCCAATACCTGTTGATAAAGAGATTAAACCAGACTTGTAATATGGAAAAATGACATAGGAAGGGTAACTGAATTCAGCCATTCAGTACGTTCAGTACATTTTTCCTGATCATCACTAACGCAAAATGAAATAAAGCCAAAAGGTCAGGAAATCAAAATTAAAACATTAACCAAAGATCATTCAAAAAACATTTTCTATTCTACTCACTTTCTCGTAACTAGATAACAAACGATACTACTCACATTAAGAAAATATTATTTTTCTACATGCCTATAAGATGGAATTTCTCGTCTCCACAAAACACATCCATAAAGAAAACATTTTTCACTTTGGGTGACTGATCCACAAGGAAGTAAAAGGCAGCAGATGCCCCCAAAACATGAAGAAATGCCTCACTGAGGAGCCAGACCCCAACCGAGCTAGAGAGTAGACAATGCACTAACCAGAGCATCACCTCAAAGGCCTTCAGTTTATGAAACTTAATCCAGCCCTGGGACCTTATTTCTTTCTTGCAGCTAAAACCCAAGAAGCAGCAAAGTTGGTCCACCTCTCAGTGGCTGTCTTCCTGGATTCTAACTGCACAGCTCCATCATCTGCCTCACAGCAATATCAAAACACTCCTGAATGGGAAAAAAAAACCAAAATAAAACCAACAACAAACAACTCAACACTCCAACTGTGCCAGACAGAAATCCATTTCATGCTCTTTGAAATGCATTTCATACTGTAAGCCAAAGGAGGAAGGCAAAAGCAGATGCTACAAGGAAAAGCCTACCCAGCCATGGACTCTGTTATGCTCACCAAGAAGAGAAAATACCATTAAAGGCATTCACAGGATTCATGAAGGAATTATTTTATTACATAAAAGCCTATGCTGAGGGGCTGCATGATGCATAAGTTGAATTGGAATTAGGTGGGTTTTAGTTCAAATTTTCTAAAGAAGATTCATGTTTGGAAAGTGACGTCAATCCCCACAGCCTAATTATGAAGGCTCGGTCATGCCCAAGAGGTAGGGAACTTTGCCAAACTATCATTGTCTTTTCCCCGGTAATTAACAACCCTGAAATGAGTTATCTGCACTGCTTACAAAGTAAGAGTATCTTGCATTTATTACAAACAACAAAAACTACACTAAATGACAGAGCAATTTAATCACTATTCTTCTTCGAAGTTACAGCACCTTTGGGTATTGAAAGTGGGAGGACTTAAGGACAGCAACTTGTACTCTAATACCCCTGAGGCCATTTTTAAAGAGGAAAAAAAAAAATTTAACTCAACAAGAATAGCATTAAAAAAAAAAAAGTAGGACAAAAGGTTTTAAAAGGGATTTGCACTAGAATTCAACCTGGGGAAAAAAAGAAAATAAAAAAGAGGCAAGAGATTTTCTTCATTCTTTAAAAACTACCAATTTTGCTAAACTTAAAATAATCATGTGCTTAGTCAAGCATGACATTTATAAACAGATTCCTCATCAGCGTGCTCTTCTGTTATGTAAAATCATTTAAGTTCAAAAATGTTCAAGAGGCCGAAAGAAAAACCTACTGCTAAAAACATTGGGACAAAGGGAGTAGTTTTTACAAAACCCAACACTTATATGCCAATTCACAAATAAGTGATATAGCCACAATAACAACACAGAAAATACAAACCTAGAAGTAGTACTTTTCTACGTTTAGGTGCCCTATTATTTTACACTTTGAAAACACAGTATTAATATATGTAAATTAGCAGCTAAAGCAACTAGCACCGCAGAGTTTTTAAAAAGCTATCCAAGAAGAATATAGTTCATACAGTATGGATATAGAGAAAGAAAATTAATGTCAGCCAATTCCAAACAATTTTTTTTACAAGATTAGTAATTTGATTGTGCAGTGGTGATTACCAACTTGCCGCCTTTGACTGACTTTATTTCTAGCAGCATCCTATGATCTACAGTGTTTTCATTAAATCACTAAACCAAAAAAAAAAAAAAAACCACTTTGCCATCTGATGATGCAAAACCAGGTAATAAATAACTTAGCAAAAAAAACAAAAACAAAACCAAAAAAAACCCTAAAAACCCAGTGGTATGGATCACTGAAGAAAGTTATTTGATTTCGATAAACAGTAAGGCTCAAGTAAAGAGCCACAAATTTGCCCAAATAAATAAATAAATAAATAGGCTGCACTTCAAGATTGATGAACATCAGTCTTAAAAACCTCTAAGTAAGATTTAGGGAGCGTAAGAGCTAACCAACTAAGCAAACCTCCTATGAAAACCTTCAGGGAAATTAATGAAATTAATCTTGAATCTATACACTGGCACAATAAAGCGACCATATGACCTCTGCTGTTGTGGCAGCTCTCCTAAGACCGTATCAGAGAGTAATATCCAATTTGGGTGCCCACATATTGAAGAGGATTCAGAAAAGAGCCATGACAATGACAGAAGGGACCGAAAAGCATGTTTTACGAAGAGCACACCAAAACATACAAGCTCGTTAGCTCATCAGAGAAAAGGCTAAGGGGCAAGTTAATACAGGCTGAGAATAAAGAGCTCTCTAAATCAAGAGTTGTAGCCGTGCTGTCTCAGACTTGAAAAGGTCACCGTTCAGGTAATAAAAAAAAAAAAAAGGAAAAAAGAAAAAGCTGTGAAAGTCACTATGATTTGGAAGCACTCAGAAGAGGAAAAACAAAGGCTAAAAGGCATCACTGCTTTTTCAAGAGAAATATTTCAAACATGAAATAACAAACAGAATGGGAAGAGCACTAACACAGACTTCTTTGTCTGCCTGCCCGCTCTGTGCTACAGCTGACCAGAAGAGCTAGGATGACAGCTTGATCAAACAGAAGAAAAGCTTTGTTACATGAAGATGCCTTAGTTAATCCACTGGAGTTACCAGAAGAAAAACCAGAGCTGTCAGCAATCACATAGTGAAAATAAAGATGATATGCAAATATACTGATGACAGCAACATTTCAAACAGCATTTATACAACCAGTTGCATACTAAGGCCTTTGAAAAAAAAAATAATAAAAAATAGTCAGCTAAAATATGAATGTACAGAAACCAATGGCAATACACTTTTTTTCCTGACGGCATTAGGCTAGCTGTGATTCTCTACACAGCCTTTTGAGATGCACATTTAAATGAATGCTTATATTTTTTTCTTCTGAAGATTATTTAGGAAAAAACCCAAACCCCAGCAGACGTTATCACTTTTCCAGATGCTGGTTCTGTCCCAAATCAGCACCCAGCACTGAAGGGGCTCGGGCTTACCCTGCTCCTTGCCAGGCAGTCAGGAGTGAACTACAGCCCACGAGCCCAGTGAAGTAGTGGCACCCACATCAGTCCACATAGATTTTTTGAGACATTTCTACTAGGACACTGTTACTTCATAGTGTTTATTAACATGAAGTCTGTATCCAGAGAGGGAAGCTTTGTACTTCAGAGCTGTACAGAAATTGACCTTTATTTTGTGAGACTGCTCTATAACATGATCTCAGACAGAATCTTACAATTTACCACGTCAGTTGATTCCTAGTTCTCACAGTCAGAGCTACAGCAGTTGCATAAGCTCTTCTGCTATTCACTATGGACTGCCTACTACTGCTAACTGTGGGTACACCACCACAGCACTGTTCCTTCTAGCCACCCTAAAAAATAAATAAAAATTCATTACATGAGTGGTTAAGAATTGGAATAGGCTGCCCAAAGACCTAAATTGGAGCAGATCTCAGAGCATCTCAAATTTGGTACTGATCTTTCTTTGAGAAGCAGTTAGAACTAGAGTCCTCCTGAGTTTCCTCTCCACCCTAAACGACTCTATGACTGCTCATTTCAGTCAATGCCAACCTGGACTCTGCTGACTCTTCTTCTATAATAGCAGTTCATAATATCTGATATTTAAAATAACTGCAGTAGAAAGGCCAGGTACCTTGGCAAATTTCTTTTCCTCAGATAACAACTTTTGCAGCTCCTGCTAAAAGCATACTGTCACATCCAGCAACACATGATGTATTTATCTTCTTTTAGAACTTTTGCTGGAGAGCAGTTTCACAGAGCACATTGCCAAAGTGAAAAGCATCAAAGACACCCTTCTATTTCTGCACAGAACTGCCACCCAGCCTCATGCCCCACAGACTGCCAAGAAGCTGCTCTGACAGCTCCCATGGCCTTATGCAGCAGAAAGCCTGAAGAGCAAGCAATTGTAATGGTTTTCTTGAGGGCCATGCTGTTTCACCAGGTTTCCTTTTATTTCTCCTCCCCTTTCACACTCCCCATGCTCCCCTCACACTTTTCATATAGATCTTTTTTTCTTTTCATCTTTAATTTCACAGGCTCAACAGAAAATCACACACTGAGAGTAATATTGCTCCTGTTTTCCCTTCATGAGGGCTCAACAGCCAAATCCAACTCCAGATAATTGCCACCTTTAGGATTATTAAAGGGTTTATTATAAACAAAAGATTTTAAAACAACAAACAACAGCAAAAACTACAGCCCCAGCTATATGATAAGATTTCAGTCTTAAAAGACAGACAAAAAACAGATTTGGGAACTGTTTGGTTAGTCCAAAAGCTAGCAAAGAATAAGCCCAGACAGAACTGGTGAACCCAATTAATTTAACTCAGTTTTGTGCCATCCCTCTTTGAAGCAGAAGTAATTTTTCTGCAAACCTCTAAAAGGATCTTCTATGTGTGCCAAATTACAAATTCAGACTTCCCCTTGTACTCTACCCATTCTTATTTTATGACTGCACCTGCATTTCTCTGACATCACTGAAAGTATGACTGACTGTTTGTGGAAGGTAACACACGTGCCTGAAATTGCACAGAATTATGAACAAAGCAGCTGGGATTCACTTTGCCTAACCTAACTGCCTGCATTCCATTTTAAAGTAAAGGAAGAGACAGAAATGGGTACCAAACATAGAAAAAGCAACATATCCTTTGATAAACTTCACTCAACTACGCAAAACTAGCCAAACTACCCCAGACTAGATGCTAATTTCGTGTCAGTTCTCAGTTTCTAAAATGCTTGAGCTAAGGATGCGCTTCAGCATCCTCAGAAGAGAGTCTGAATAGCTGGGCAAAGGTGAGAAAAGTCTTCTTGAATATCTACACTGCAAGGCCTTACGTCAGTAGATGGGAACAGAGACCAAGAGACATTGGAAGCATTTGGAAGAGTGCTAGAGTCCACCCAAAGCCAAGGAAATGCAGCTACCCTGATAAGGTCATGAGGATCAGTGCTTGCAGGGAAGCACTGCTCTGCCAGTCTTGGACAGGTGTGCTGCAATGATATTAACAACTGACAATTCCACTAGTCTATGCTTTAGAGTTTATTCATCTCATAATTAAGTTCTCATAAGTACCCCTGAGTTAATTTGGAAGAGCACATGTACATGATGAGAGAGAGAGAGTGAGTTATAAGAGCAAATAAGGAGTACTACTAAAAAGGCAAAGCACTTCACAATCCCCATAGTAGTAATCTTACAATAATATCAGGTATTTTCTCAAAATGTAACCCAGCATTGCAGGACTTTGGCATACACCAAAATACTGTGCCATAAGTTATAATCAATTGTAATCCATGTGTATTGTAGCATCTAACAGGAACCTGCCACAACAGGGACCATGTAAAACAAAACTACCTTTCATATTCAGGCAGGGGGAAATCCATCAAATGAAGCTCAATAAAAATGACAGTAAGACTGAATTAACATAGAGTTCCTCATCATTCCAAGAAAAAGAAACATATATTTTCTTCTCTGTAATATACAACAGGCTTTGGTTTCATACACCTCACCTTTTCAAGGAAGCAACAAATAGAACACCAAGCTCTGCATGCTTGATATTGTTAATAGCCCAGAAATATATGCACTAAAATATTTGCCTTCTGGACCAAAGTGAGGAAGGGGATTAAAATCTGATCCCATGAATCATTTTAGTTCAGATTATTTTACATCTTAGTTGAATTTGCAGGACCATTATTAATTTTGTCACAGGAAGAAGAGTCACTGAAGACCTTTTCAGATGCTTGGAGGGAAATCAAGTGTCACTCACTTCAGGCTCTAGGAAACACACAATTTCTAACACAGTATTAGTCACAGAGCATAAAATGTTACAACAAATGGAAATATATGCATATGGAAAAAAAGAGATGCAGATTTTTTTTTTTAATGTTAGAAAAGAGATTTTTTTAAAGTAATGTTCAAGAGCACAGAAGTAATTTCTACATGGACTAGACACTTAGCTTGCTGTAGCCTGGGAATCATTCCTGTCATTCCCAGAAAAAAAAGTAACTACAAAATCTTGTTGAAAAATCACAGGAAAATTAGCCTTGTTCTCGCAGGCTTTCAGAGAAGCATTAGCAAGGACAGTATTGCCCTCCTCCAACAGACGCCTTCCAGAGTTCAAAAACTGAGAATATTCTGTCATTTTTATTTTTTCAGGGACAATTCTGCAGTGGGTTTTTAAAACCATGACATTTCAGGTAGCAAAAGAAAAAAAAAAGAGTCACTAGTGCAAGACCCAATTTAGCCCATTCTCGGATTTCTTATCTCCCAGTTGCAGTTGCTTCACTTACTAGTCCAGTTTCTCACAAGAGAAAGTCTCTGGGAAGAGGAGCAGCAGAATACTAAGTAATCTGCCCATCCGATTACTGAAGGTTTATAAAGTAAAAAGAATTTCTCTAGCTCACCTAGATAGAATAAGCACAAGGCTGAGAAAAATTTTTAAAAGGACTTTCTGAACAGAGGTAACAAAATCCAAAGTGTTATCAGTGTCACATTTTCAACTACACAATTTTATTTCTTCATACAAAGAAAAATAAACCAAAATCTCCAGTGGAACATAAAACCATGTGGAAAATGGGTGTGGAGAGAATTCCCTACCTCCCCCAAAAAAATCAGAAAAGGTTTTCATGGCACCAGACCAATTTTCAACACAGCCAGTTGTAAAAACTTCTTCATAACTACGTACCTAGGGTGCATGCACACAGTTTGCTTTAGAAGTTAAGGAAAACTGCTCAGCTTCTTGAACTCATCTGATATTTGGAAATGGGATTTGCAATTTTCCTCCGCCTGCAAAATGAAGTCCTCTGCAAAAGACTTTCATTCAAAAATTACCAATTTTCAACCAAGAATTATGTTGCAACCAAATGGAAAACAATGAGGTTTTTTTCACTCCTTTATGGAATCTAGTAAGTCTGCCAAGAAAATCAGCTTGCTAAAAGAAAACAAAAACAAAAAAACCCCAAAAAACCCCAAACTATAGCTTGTATTCATTTAGTCCCTCATCTACCCACTAAAAAGTACTCTTGCTAGCACCCTGGGACAGAATAAAGAAGAAAACCAGAGATACAACGACTAATAAACTTGAGTATATCACTGTATTTATGGTAACGTACAGTAACTGTTACAAGGATTTCATTTCTGCAAGATGAAAACGCATAAGAAGAAAAGGCAGAAAATCTTATATCCACTATGGACAGTTACTTTGGTTCATGCTTTCATCTTTAAGTAGTTTCTCTTTGCCTTAAGAGATTTAAAAAAAATCCTGCTATTTCTTATGTATGTGCTTCTCCTAAAAATACTCTGATTTGAATGCCAAATTACCTTCTGTACCACATAACTGCTTTTTATAATAAAAAATATTTTTTTGGTTACAAGCTTGGTATTTTTCTAAAATATCGTAACTGTATTTTTTGTTTACTGAACAGGTGTCATCTACTCTGCTTCTAACATCTAGGTAGTTTTTCTTATGATATATTAAAACATAATTACTTCCTACTCAGCAGGTGCCACACAGCATTACTCCATGGTTAGCCAGTCTATTTGATGTATCAAACACAGACTAGAAAGCTTCTTTTAGTTTTCAGAAAGGAGATTTCAGAAAGAAAAAAAAAAAAGAACTGGAGGGAAGGTTAAAGAGCCTTACCATCATTGAACCATTTTAACTTTCACAGCATAATTCCCAAGGTAACCTTTTGTAATCCCCTTAACCATTAAAATTGTGCAACCTGAGGGCTTTCAGCTTGCTCACAAAACAACCAGATGTAATGAACCAAAAGAAGCAGGTGACTGGGAGAAGCCAGAACAAATTTCCCAAGGGCAGATCATGCCAAGGAACCTGATCACCATCTACAACAAAATAACCTCTTCTGTCGACAGAGGGAAAACAGTGGATGTTGTTTATCTGGACTTTAGTAAAGCATTCAATGCTATTTCCCATTGCCTTCTCCTGAACAACTGGCAAAATACAGATGAGGTGGGCAGTCTGCAAGATGGGTAGGAAACAGGATCACAAGTCAGACTTAGAGAGTGGTGACCTGTGGTTTTTACTCGGGCTGGCTGCCTGTCACAAGTTGTCCCCAGGGATCAATACCAGGCCCCGTGCTGGTTCAACATCTTCATAAATGATCTTTATGATGGGATTGAAAGCATCTTCACCAAGTTTTCTGACACACATCAGGGAACAGAGACACCTTACAGAAAGATGCGGACAGGCTGGAAGAGCAGACTAGGCAGAACAGTGTGAAGTTTGACAGACAAGTGTAAGGTCCTGTATCTGAGACAATATAACCAAATTGCCCAGTACAGGCTAGGATCTGTATGGCCAGGCAGCAGCCTGTTCAAAGGGACCTGGGGAGTCCTGGTGGACTACAAGCTGTACATGAGTCAGCAGAGTGCCACTGCAGCAATAAAAGGTAAATTGGATTGTGGGCTGCATCCACAGAGGCATTAGTAGTGGAGATAGGGATATGATGATCCCACCCAGCACTTCTCAGGCCACTGAGTATGGTGTCCAGTTCCGGTCCCCACAGTTCAAGAAAGATGTGCACAGACTGGAGAGGGTCCAAAGGATGGATGGCCACAAAGATGACCAAAAGTCTAGAGAATCTGACGTGAGGCAAGACTGAAGTAATTTGACCTTTTGTGCCTAGATGAGGCTCAGGGAAGACCTCATGACAGTATTCCAGCACTTAAAGAGTGGCTACAAAAAGGACAGAGGTTTTTCTCTTCACAAGGAGCCACATGGAGAAGACATGGGCAATAGGTTCAAGTTGCAGCAGGGGAGGTTTCATCTCAAAATAAGATACAATTATCATTCACTAGAACAACCTCCCAAAGGCTGTGGTAGAGTCCCCATCACTGGAGGCTTTCAAGATGCAATTAGATAGGGTGCTAGACAATATAAATGAGATTAGCTTCCATTCCCTGTAATTTTGGACCAGATGATCTTTCAAGGTCCCTTCCAACCTGATCTGGTTTATGATTCTATGACTGTAATTTATGAAATCAAATAGAAAAAGTTTTATAGGTACTTTAGCTTTATTCTACTTATCCTGCCACACACACATCCTTCCCAAGAGTATAAACATCCCAAGAGCATGTTGATTTATGCAGGATTGATTTATGCAGCTGTTCTAAACTTTCTTTGGCAAGTTTAAGGTTTAACCTACTGACCCATGGCACTCTTTCCACCTTCAATTCAACTTCCTAGAAGAGTCAAAAATAACATTGCACATCAGAGGCAGTTTTAGTTCAATTACCCAGAAGTTTTCTTTTGGATGATACAGACATGGTAACTGAGTTTGCAAGGCTCTAAGTCTCATGGTAGCCTACCTTCAAAGATGCAATGATCTCATGTTTCTTAAATTTCTCTGCCTGAAGGAACCTAGACTGAAAGCAAATGTATGAAACAAATCAATGTGACTCAAATAGAGCAGAATGACATATTTTATCTAACCTATTTTTAGAGAAATGTATTAAACAACTCCCGATTCATCTTAAAATCATTTTTCTTTAACATTTTTTCCCTTTTTCTTCAGCAATCTCAGGTTTTTGCTACCCTTCTTCTTCCAAAGTAACTCACATCCAAGTGAATTAAAGAGATGTTATTTCTCACAAACATACTAGAAGAAAAACAAACAAGATGCAAAACCATTTCACTATGAAAGCAGTCCACATTGCTCCTAAATCATGTGTGAGCACACAAAGTTAATGTTCCATTTTCTGAATTACAAATGCATCTAGCATAGGAAACAATACACTATAGTCCTAATAAAAAGGTGTTAACAAAAGCAGGCTGGCAGTGTAAGATCCACATCATCAATTCCTGGAGCAGAAGGAAGCTGAGAATAACCAGCATGCCTCACCAGGTAATCAGCACAGTGTCCCAGGTCTCACTTGCTTAACTTCACCAAGCATTCTGACTAATTTAAAACACCAAAAAAGGGGGTTTTCCTAACCAGCCCCACCACAGATGCTGCCTGGTACGGGGAAGCCAGGCTAGACTCTTTCCAGAGAGCTTATCATCCCCCAAAAGGAACCAAAACAGGCCAGTTCAGGGCTTGCCATACCCTCTGCCCTTGAACTGCCCTTCCTCCTCTGCAGCAGCACCTACGGGATGGCAGATTCCCCTAAGGGAAATGGAGAGCAAAATAGGATACTTCTATTGGAATTTAAATGGGCTTTATTCCTAGTTTTCAAAATAAAAAAAGCACAGAAGTGAGAGATTTCCAAAACACAGTGAGCAAGTGGAGGACAATCAGAAAGCCTCTGATCAAAACCTCTGCAAAGCACATTTACTAAGGCAACAGGAACAGTAGCCAATATTCTACAGTAATATTCAGGATAGATGGGGAAAAAATGGTTTCTGAAAGCTTTTTTAAGTGATTGCAATCTCATCATGAGAAATGTTCAACTACAAATGAACAATCATTTAGGACACCTAAAGGAAACCTTCAAAAAAAGATTCATTAGAATGCAACAGAGATCTTAGTGCTGACAACCGTGGAAATAGATGTCAACATCAATGCATCTTTGTCGCTGTTAAACCAAACTTCAGGTAATGACTGTGTGCATTGTTAGAACTGAAGGGAGGAATGAAACCAGTTGGGCAAACTTCCACTGATAAGAAAAAGGGCAACCTTCAGCATATAGGAAGTCCTATTATCAGATATCACATTTTCTGAGTCCACAAAGCCGGGCTGCATGTGGAACAGCAGCTACTGAAAACAGTGTGCAGAACCTACAGTATCACTGACTGAATTTCAGAAAAGAGATTTTCAGATCTCATCACAAGAGTAATTTTTAGAAAGAATGTAACTCTTTAATAGATTTCAAGAATGCAAGTTTTTAAACCACTCTCTGTTTATAACCCTAAATTCTTAATTTAGAGAATATCTTTTTGTGACCCGAAATAGTGACCAGTCATAGGACTTTCAGCCACTGATTATAGAGGGTAGGAAGCAGGTATCACACTGAAAGACAAGCTGGCTTCCACATTTATATGTTATTCAATTATTTACATTACAGGAATCATTATACATGCCACACATGCAAAAGGTCTGCCTGCTGTACCCGCAACACAAGTTTCAGTTTAGTAGACTTTAGTAGCATGCAGAACACACAGTAGAGTAGAAAAATACCTGAGGTACACAGATATACAGAGGTGTAAAGAAAAAGAATATGGGAGTACCACCCTATATAGGAAACATGCCTAAAAACAAGAAACAAACAACCCACCAAAACCCTAAAAAAGTCATCCCTAAACAACAGGCATCTTCAGCCTAGCCTACATCAAGACTTTCTGCTATGCAAGGAGGTGTAAGTTCAAACTTGATCCCTGCACATAGGTAGATAATAGTTTTTAAGCATGTCTCACATATGAATCCTGGAATCATTAACATGAGAAGAAAAACCAGGTAATCCACGTCTCACCATTCACATGTATGAACACATCTGTTCTGGTTTCTGGGTACGTTTTTTGTTTGGTTTGAGTTATGGGTTTGTTTTTTTTTTTTAAATTTTATTTTATTTTGTTTGTTTGTTGTTTTTTGTCCTTCGGTTGCTTTTTGTTTTAAATAGGTGATGCCAGTATTTTTTCAACTAATTTGAAAGGACAGTGAGTCTGTATGGAAAGTGTAACACAGCACTGACGTAATACAGCAAAACTTTCCAAATGCCTGCCTTCATTGTTTGAATTCAGAAGCAGAAGGGATACTGTCACCTACTCTTGCCAAAGGCTGAAAATTACACATTCAGATTCCAGAAGGAGATTTGCAAGAGTTTAACAGAAATAATGATAGCCTGTTCATCAAATGGTTGCCAGGTACAAAGGCTTTTTATGCCTCTTATTCCTACTACCTGAATGATGCTTTTCAGAAAAAATAATTAAAAAAAAATTAATTAAAGTCATTTGCTTTGTATGGACTATACAGTTCCGAGGTCTTTGTTCTTCCCACCTCTCCAGGAAAAGAGACTGCATAAAGGAAAAAGGAATCTCAGTTCTGGAATCACTGGCCAGATATTCTTATTCATTGGTAGGAATTTACCACAGTACTAACTGCCTTTCAGCAGTTCAGTATTGCTTCAAACTTGATATATTTTAATGTTTTCAGTCTGTCATGTGAAGTGACAGTAATGCTTTTGCAAAGATAACTGAATACAGGCTTTATTGAAAACTGATCAAAGTATCAGAACAGTTATCTCAGGATTTTTATATTTTTTCTGTGCACTTTTCAACAGATCACTTTCAAAAGTATATAAAAAAATAACCCTTGATCTTGCTTACATAAGCAAAAGCAAAAGTAAGATTTGGTTCTGTTCTAACTTACTACTTGAAAAATAATTATCTGAATAGCCTCACAAAAGGTTTCCCTGGAAACACTTCTCACATATAAGCAAAAAAAAAAAATGCAGTCTTTTTTTGAACATAATCTCTCTGGACTATTTACAACTCTAAAGGTTACTCTCTTTCACATTGTACCAAATTCAGGTTAACAATCTAGACATCTCAACAAACTTCTTTCAATCACACTATGGCTTGGTGAAGCTGCTAAATGCCTTCAAAAATTACAAGTTAACAAAAGTATGAAGAGGAGCAATAAATACAAAGTCATATTAAAAAAAAAAAAAACACACAACAACAATGAACAACAGGCGACTGTATAGTAAAGTAGACAATGCATGATTATCTCCACACAGCCTCTGCACTTACATATCAAGAAAAACTATCATCTGCATTGCAGTGCTACTGAAAGTGACTTTCCTCTTGTATATCCAACTCCACTATTTTGCTCAGGTCTAATTCTGTTACATGAGTGTGTGGTATAGTTAACAGCCAAGCCATATGAGTTTCCTGTAGAACCCAGAACTGCAAGACAGACATTTCTTGACAGTCACATTTAATTTTATGTATGTTTTCAGCTGTGAGTTATTATCTGTTACACAGATTCACTTTTTGAAATGCAACATACTGTGAATAATAAACATATAAACATATTCTTAGAAGTGGTCATCAGCTGTTGAAAGCTGCCTGAAACCTGCCCTGCAGATACAACTGGCGACTCCCACTTCAGGAAGCAAGAACTGATGCAAGTGATACAGCGTTCCATGCCCCTGGAACTCAGTTCCTTCCCAGCCCACCAGCTAGGGGAGACTGTGTGACAGACATAGCCTTTTACAAGAGTCACAGTTCCCAAGCTTCTTACAAAGTGATGCAGTTCATGGCTCCTACTGTACGAAGATTATTTCTTATCTACAAAGGAAGATTGGGCATACCTGGATGAGTACGTTCTCTGTTGATATTTCACCTTATTGAGAGAAGCAAAAATGACAGCCAGCACTGAAGTCTGAGGATTAAGTTTGTCATTGATAAAAATGAACAAACACAAAAATGTCTACATTTGGAAAACAAAGGATGTTTGGACGGTATAGCTAATTCAGCTTTCCACGATATGAGATGTCATCTAGCCACAACTCTGCATTTATGAAGTTAAAAGCAGACTAGATCATTATCTTCACTGACTTCCTGATTTGTGAGACCAATTTTGAGTAAGGGAAATGACATAAAGATTATCTGGATAGGCTCTGATACAGTTGGCCAACACAGGTAAAGCACAATCTCTGCTAGGACAGAAAGCATTACCTTATTCTTTGATGTTTCCTATGCTTATACATGCACTTTATTTTCAAAGATTAATTATTTTACAAGGACACAGCACAGTTTGGAGACTTAGACTTGCCAGAAAATACAGCAAACTGCAAAGACCTGAGGGAAACAAACTCAGTAATGGAGTCAAGCAAGGCAACAACATCCAATTACATCACACTGTTTGGAGGCCACTCTGTGCTTTTGCAATGAAATAGGCTTAGAGAACAAAGGATACAGCACCAGCTGCACCAGGCTTACCACAAGTTGGTTTAGCCTTGGCCCCAAAACCCTACAATCTTTTTATAAGATCTAAGTTTCACAACAGCATTCAGAGCTCAAAGAACATTCTGTCAATAGTAGTAAAGCTGGTGCCTCCTAGTTCCTTCAGCTAAAAAAGTGTAATAGTGAAATCAATAGTTAAATACGTCATTCCTAGTAAGGACCTCACATCACCTTGGTGTTATCCTCTCTTTTGGATCTTCTTAGAAACTAGGAGAAAAAGCTTCTTAACTACTGTTCCTGGCAGCCATACTGGAAGAAGGAGCGAAGTGCACACCTCTATTACTACAAGCAAACAAATAGCGTGCTTCTTCCTCTACAAAGATGAGATCATGACAAGAAGTAGTTGAAGCTTAAGTCTTTCCTATGAGTTATGAAAATATTCTATAGTCTATAATACATAATATTAAATTTGGGTTAGGAGATCACTTAAGATAGTGGGACACAGCACAATGAATACACTAATATTTTTCAGACTCCTGGTTTCTCTGAAGGATGGAGGGAATTATATATTACAGCCATTCCACAACTAAAAAATAGAAAAAAAATAGAAAATAAAAAAAAAACCATTGCCAAGCAATCTGTAAGACACCAGCGCTGCACAAAAGCAAAGCAGAATTGAAAGAAAGGATCTGAAAACCTTTTCACCCTGAATGGACATATGAAACCCCCAAGGAACTTCAGATCAACTAGGTGGATTCAAGGTCCAGAAGAGGGACTGACTTCTGGCAGAAAAAGAAGCACCACCGACTAGTTTCTAAACACTGCTTTAACTGTTCATTGGCATCTTATGGACAACTTTGATGCATATGCATAAGTATAAATAGTAAATATTTTTGTTATTTTTTAATAAATGAAAAACTAATGCCTTTTAATAAAAAACAAAAAGGCACAAAATAAACATTTAGGATTTCCAGGAGTATGATGTAATTGTATTATCTAAATGCTGTTCCCATCACATGAACACACTTGCTTTCTTTTGGAGGTCCCAAGAATTTTGCTTAACAAAGCAATTCAAGGCAAGAAAAAGGATTCTTCTTCACTGCTAAAATGTGGGTCTTTTTGGAGAAAGTGCACACACAAAAGATTCCCCTCTTCCTCTAATTACTAGCTGGCACTTAGAAAACTGCAAGGCTTGCCACTTTATATTACCAATATGTTCCAAATGCTCTCATTAAAGCACACATTCTTTCTCTCCAACATTTTTTTTCATTTTACAGTATTTTACCTATCATCATACTATAAGATAATCAAGTATCTTGGCTTATTTTTTCTTTTACAGAAGGAGGCAGTTAGCCCAAATGGTTGAGCATCTCAGCAATCACAATGGAAACTGGTATTTAAACAATGTTAACAGATCTTTTGACATCTCATATTTTATGAAGTGTACTTTCACCTTCTGGAAAACATAGCTAGAATTAAAATATTTTATACAAAATGTAAAGATACATTCTAATCACCTGAGGAAGTTATGCTACAATCTTGAACTCGGTGTAAATATAGTTCTATCCTACTATCCCAGGTTTAGCCTCCCCATATAAATGGCAGAACAATGTAATACAGGCATCCTCACCTCATCAGGTCTTCTTATTCCATCTTGTCATTAAGTAGTATCAACCACGGTGCAAGTAGTTCACTAAACAAAACTGCAAATAAGCTTAGCCTGCTATTATAAGAATATATTCTTCATTCCATTTTCTTATTACCTTCCCTCCCATCTTTCCCCAAGTCCTGATGGTTCATATGAAGCTTGGCAGTTTCCAAACCTTTTCATTTGGAATATTTTAGACCAAAGACTGTTAGCACATATGATCAATTACTTATGCAGAAATACTTAATTGCCAGTATTTAATAGTTTAATTTCTCACAAATATTGAGGAACAACATAGTACGCAAAAGACAGAGCTGCAAATCAGTAATACTCTTCTGCTGATACATTCACTTAGTTTTTTGCTGTGGCTGAAGGCACAAATCAAAACTACTCTCACAAACTCTATAAAACATTTTGTTATAACCCCCTGCTCCTGGGATGTTTGCTTTTTACTAAGCATAAAGAATATTCTAAATTCCCACTGTATTATGGAATCCTGCTTTGTCCCTTCCTCTACCCATGAAAACCATGCATGAGATAAGGATGACACAAGTGACAACCAGAGGAAACAGAAGAGCCCAATCAACTGCACAGGAGGCTAGGATGGGCAAGAGATGCAGACACATGACCTCATACAGGCTAGCTAGCAGCATTAAAAATAAGAAAGCCAAGGACCAAGGACAGAAAATTAATTCACTACCTGGAAAGCACTGCAGTTAAATGCATTATTGTACTTGAAGACTGGGAGAGGAATGGATAGGGACTCAAGATGATCAACTTGTGCAAGCAGCTAGGAAGGAAAACTGAAAAATAAAATTACCAAATACTTTTAACAGTGAAGAATCTTTTTTCTTTTCTTTGACATTCTTTGTTAAGCAAAGTTCTTCAGACCTCCAAAAGAAAGCAAGCATGTTCATATGATGGAAACATCATTTACAGAATGCCTTTGCATTCCAAAACACCAGCAGCTTTCTGCTCTGCCCTTGTACCAAAAGTGACTGGTGTCCCATCACTTGGGATGTGCCACCTGTTTTAGCAGACAGCAAAACTTGAACCTAACACTTCATATCTCACAAGACCCTACCTCACATAAATGGTAATAGCAAATAGCAAGTAATTTAGTACACAAAGTTTTATCACTTCAATTGACTTAAGGTCACCTATTTAATGTAAAAAGGGGGATTTTTAATTAACTATGTTTCTTTAAATACCACTGTCTGAATCTTAGTCATTTTGTAAATAATTTTACACCCTTATTTTCCATGGTCCTGCACTATTTAAGATGTTTCCCTTGGCATCCCTCAACTTTTGCTTTATATTGGTTTCAGCACACTTACTTTTCTTGAAAATGTCACATAGTTCTCAGGCTTTATAATACAAACATGGGGTTTAAAACCATTACGCTGTGAAAATAATTTTCTTTCCTGTATTTTAACCATCCTTTCTGCAACACATCAAAATGCAGCAAAATAGCAACCCTTCACACTAAACCTGAAAAAGGAACAAGAAAGCCTGACATGCTGTTTGCATGTGCACAACTCATGAAAAAACACACAAGTTTGATTTCTACTTACTGACGGCACTTCTGCACCAGCATAAATTCTCTAGATATGAATGATAAGTGTCATTCTAAAAAGGATGAGTATAATGTGAAATAAAATGTCTACACATGACTAATATATTAGAAGAGTCATCTAAACAGTAATGATTTCCAGAGGAAATGATGGTGTTATATTCATGTACCAGTAAACTGGATTAGAAGGATCTCTCTCCATAATTATCAAAGACAGAAACTAACAAATTTCTATTTCTAAGCTTCTATATAAAAGCATTCATTAACCGAATATTAAAATGCATTCCTGAAGAGGACTCATTTCTATACAATCTGCTTTCCTAAGGGAAGACTGTTGATCATAAAGAGTAAATCAGAAATAAAAGTACATTTTCTAGCACACCTGCGGGGGGGGGGGGGGGGGGAGAAGGGGAGGGGGGGGGAAATAACTGTAAACAAATTTCATACCTAAACAGGGATTCTGAAAGAAGTTTTTACACACTTTATGGCAGTCTGAGTCATACTAAGCACATGAGACTTTTCTTCAAACCTGTATTTAGGATTCTGTGCGCATGCAAACATCCTCCCTAAACAAAACAACACATTCCACTGCAGAGATGCCTTACAAGAGGGTATCCAGGAAAAAAATGATTATTTGATAAATCTATTATGCCTATTTAACTGCACCACAAACTACTAAACTGAAGAAAATAAATAATCAGGATTACAGCAAACATTTTCATTTAATAGTGACTATCAGTGACTCAGACTTTGATTGGGACAGTTAGGATGAAATCTGCTGTACAGAAGCTATAGCTCACAACAATGGCAGAGAACTATATTTGTCATTTTGATTAAGAGCCTTTGATGAAGCCAACTGGCACTGGCTGGAGTCAATTACTTGATTTTCATTTTTTTTCCCTTACCAAAGAAGAGCTCTTCAGCTGGTCAGTTCTGGGAAAAATACCTGCTGGTTTTCATTTGCATCTAGTGAGCATCCATCAAAGTAATATCAAAAAAATCACTGAGACAAAAATATTGATTAAATAAATAGCTGTAACAACAGGAAGCAATTATTTATTCCCCAGGTATATCAGTATTCATTTATTCTCTGCATATTTTTCCAAAGCTCCACATGACATCTGGCAAGTCTCAAAGAGTAAATGAGAAATGTAGCTTTGTTTTTTTATTATATACTTGAGAGAAAACGTGTTTTTAAATCTCCGCTTAGATATTTCTCCTACAATTCTGCAGTTGAGTGCATTTCTAATGAACCAAATGAATACTGTAGGGATGCACCAAATGCAGAAAATAAAAGCCATTTTTTTGTAATTAAAAAAAAAAAACAAAAACAAAAACAAACAAACAGCTTGGTGTAAAGAACAATAGAAATTCCGAAGCGAAAGTGTTTTCCATTCAGAGTTCTCACAGCATTATTAAAAATCTGATAATTTGGCATCTTGGAAGTTTAAGATCCTCGATTTAAAAAAAAAAAAAAAAAAAAAAAAAAAAGTCATGGCCTCTTACATGTTGATTGGTGTTTGGTTTTTTTTTGGGGGGGGGGAGGTGTTGTTTTTGGCTTGTTCTTTTTTAAAATTTCCCAGGTCTTATTATTGGGAAAAAGTGTGAAATGTATTTAATGTGTGAGATGGGAGCAAGCTCATGAAAACACAGTTATTTCCCATTTCTGGAACATACAGGGAACAGGCTTGATCATGCAGACTATGCGCTACAAGTTTTGCTTCCCTATCAGAGAGTAACTATGCTATCAAGAAAGAAAAAAGAAAAAAAAATTTCAGTTTCTTGAGAAGATTTAAGAATTGGAGACTGGGAAATTTTATGAAATACTGCAGCATTTTCCTCCCCAACCTATACAGGCCTTACCCAAATCATTGATTCTAGATGACAAGATCTGCTGTTCGGCTTATTACTTCTACCTTAATCTAGATCTCACTCTGTTTCATTACATTCACAGAAGTTACTTTCAGTTATGATCACAATTTGCAGACAAATCTAGACTGACAACTCAACTGCCACATTTAACAACCAAAAATTCAGTTTCTGCATGTTCAGTGACCTAAGATTCTTGAGATTCATCACACAAAACTATGAAAAATGCAAAGAAAGGACAGTTATTGATGTTCCCTAGACAGCAATGCCCTTAAAAAAAAAAGATAAATATCAAAAAGCTGAATTACTGCTGTCAGAGCTACCCGGACAGCTGATCATACAGGACTGGCCTTTGTTCGTCACTACAGCCATGCCAGGTTCATGTACACCACTTCTGGCATAAATACTAGAATCACTGTTCTTCACCTTTGAATGTTACAACCTGGATCAAGATCTTCCTTGTCTTACCAGTAACCAACTTTAATTTTTTTTTTCCCTCTAAAAAGGACAATTACAAAAAGCCACACTCTTGATTCTTGATGTTGAAGGCTGAAACATGTAAGATCAAGTAACAGAAGAGAAACCTGATGAAAAACAAGCACAAAATAGATAAACATGTAAAAATAGTAAACACCCTAATTACACATATTACACATCCACCTCATAAAGGATCTGATCTACAGAAAATAAGAGTGAGCTAAATGCAAGGCCATTCTCAAAGCAGAACAGTTTTTGCTTGCAGGTCTACAAACCACCTTCTTAACAGCACTGGAATAATGCCAGCCCTGCACTGCACAAACAATAAAACTGGAACTCACTGAGCTAAGAAATGAGAAATAACAAGGCTGATGATACAAGTCAACATGGGACAGTGGGACAATAAGAGGGCTTTCACAACAAGTGTGACTTTGTAAGCCAAAGCTTACCCCTTTTTCTTTCTTGAAGAAATTCTAAATGCTCTCAACACAACTTACACTGCAAGAGTTACCAGCCTAGAAGTGACTACGTCCCTAAAAGAAACACCCACAGTAAGTTTCATATAGAAGATAAAGCTCTATAGTAGAAACAAACTTAAGACACTGGTCTCTCAAAAAAAAAAGTAAGTCAGCTTGAAAGTAACTCATGAAAAAGTAAGTCAGCTTGACTAGAAATCTTAGATACAAATTCTTACGGTAGCATTTAGGAACCTCAAGAGGAACCCTGAAGTTCACCCTGTTTTATGTACCATCATTAACCAGCATGAAAAAAGACCCAAAAGCTACAATGCGTGCTTCTGTGTGTATATCCAGCAGGGTAAAGAAAAAGCATTCTAAAGGACACGGCCAATCTGAACACAAAGCACAGGCACCAGCTGACCTCACCGCCAGCTTCACTGCTCTGTCTCTGAGATCCCGCATCTTCATTTCACCACTGTCTTATTCTCTTTAGACTGCTTTTGCTACAAGTGTACCAAGGAAAGTTACATATTCCCAGGTACATTTTGTTCACACATTGTTAATGAAGCCTGTAGATGTGCTTAGACCTTCAGAAGAGAATCTTATAAACAAATTAATATAACACATAAAACATAATTAGTCCTGTTGCCTCCTTTGTGTTTTCGAGACCAGCACATTGCCTACAGCTTGGCTCTCTGCAGCTGGGCCAGATACAGAGTTCAACAAAGTTAAAGGTTCAACAAGATTAAGGGAAGAAAACAAAAAACAACTCCTCCATGGTGCTCCCACTTATTCACAAGGCTGCTGTTCTCTCCAAAGAGCCTCAGCTGGCAGCGCTCCAGCTCCTGCTCCCATGCCACAAGATGACTGCCTCAGCACAGGGCACAAGGCTGAGCCAGCCCTGCTCAGCACGGGGCTGCAAGCCAGCTCCAGCTTGGCCATTCAAACCCTTCCTATCGCGAGGAGGCTGGTAGCTTTTCCTGTTTCTGAGATTAGCTTGTCCTCAATAGCACAACTGTTTCAGGTCTGGAAGGCGCTTGTGGCTGCTTTGCAAAGGTACAGCATCATTTAAAGCCCCACAAGCACTTTGTGGCTCAGAAGGATTTCTTTTATTAGGCAACACTACAGCAATTTGCAGTTGTGCTCCAGGACTTTCTTTTGGGGGCAGCAATGAAAGTCTCCTACAGGCTTTTAGATCTATAGCGGGTGGCTATATTCGGTCACATTAGAAACCTATTGCTTCTTCCACTAACTACATCTGTTAGGTATGAAAGATATTATAAAAGGTGTACACTGATGGTCACTTATGTCACATTAATGGCTTTTTCAATTTTTGTGTCAAGGCCTTCCCTCTACCCCCAACCTAAAAGCTCAGTCTTTCTCTAGAGCATTAATGAGCAAGTTGACAAATGCTGCATACTGTCAATGCCAGATGTTTGGAAGAATTTTTGCCCTCTCTTCATGATGACATTCAAGTTTAAAAAAAAAAAAAAAATGAAAAACAAAAAAACAACCACCCAACAAAAAACAAGTAAACAAACAAAAAAAAAATCCTTTTGCTTCTTGGACAGTAAACAAAAAAATCCTGGTTTTGCAGTTCCTAAATACTTCACAGCTAGTCCAGGCACGTTATAACCCAAGAGGCTGCTATTTACAGTTAACTTAGGAGCCAACACCTTCTCTGAAGAGAAGCCATGCAATTCTCCCAGCATGACTAGGAATAGGGGTGAGAGGACAAGGACACTAGGAAAACGTGTTAGAATTCAGGTCAACTGCAAAGTAAACCTGTTTCTGTTACATCAGTATTGTTTCTCCTTCCTTTGCACCTTTCTGCCCAGCTATAGGCAACAGTTTTTATATAAAATACCCACAGAGGCAAGCTAACATAATTTTACTTGTAGAGCACATTTCAGATGAATTCATTCCAATAACAGCACAAAAGAATAGTTCCTGCTTCCTGTCACTCATACAGCTATCTGAAGACAGAAGGGACATGTTGAGGCTCTTGATGTTAAAATCTACCTTATACTAAAACCATTAGCAATAGCCCAGAGGGCCATTTGATTAAAAATACAAGCACCCAACAGTTCTACTACCTGTGGATAAAGGCCATTTGCCCTGTGGATATCCTTGCAGAAATGTGTACACAAAAGCTCATACATTTAACCAATACCATGAATTCCTTACTTTGTTGGTTTTTGATTTTTTTTTTTAAAAAAGAAATCAAAATTAATGCTAAATCCACTGTTCACCCTCTGACTGTTCAAAAAACGTCCTCGGCCATCTGAACATCTCCTGTGGATTAAATGAAGATGATTTTGCTTTACTGAAGGCAATGCTTCCTCCCAGGGACCATGTGCTCATACTCACTGACAATCCCGACTCCACAGACCGCGTGAGGCCAGCGGCTGCTGGGAGCCTTCAGCAAAAAAAACAGCATGTCAGAAGCCTTTCCTTCCACAGTAACACAGCTTCCCAGCTCACCATCAGTTATCACAAATTGCCTAATAAACTTTCATAGCAGGTTATTCCTTTCATAAGAGTCCTGTTACTTTGCCATAAGTGTCTAAGTCTTTAAAATTTCTGCTTCTTTCAGTTCAACAGGTCCACAGCATGTACGCACAGCATAGACAGGTTGTGGAAGTAGTAGTGCTTTTATTATATACTACATAAATAATGACATATAAACAAAAATATTAATGGAATGCCTCTGTAAGTAAAATGCACAACTTTTAAAAAGACTGCTTGTATTTTAAACGCAGATACTTTGCCAAGTCATTTTAGCATTCTCAAGCTTATTCCCATAGGGTAAAGAGTTACCACCTATCTTGGGAACATAGGTTTTTTTTATAGAATCCTAGAATGGTTTGGGTTGGAAGAGACCTTAAAGATCATCTCGTTCAAATCCCTTTCCACAGCAGGGACATCTTCCACTAGAACAGGTTGCTCAAAGCCCCATCCAACTTCACCTTGAATGCTTCCAGGGAAGGGGCAGCCATAGCCTCCCTGGGCAACCCGCTCAGTGTCTCATCACTTTCATAGTGGAGAAATATTTTTAATGATAGAAAGATTGTTTTACTACTTGAAAAAATGCATTGTAAGAAATACGCAGTTTCAGTTACTCTAAAAACTTCCATGAATCCAAATCAAGTTGTCTAAAGGCCTTCATCATTATTTCCCTCCTCTGTTGCTCCTCCTCCACTTCCTCCCCTCCCTCACCAAAGTATGATTCCAAAACCAAACCAAACAAACCAAAACCCAAACAAAAAGGGGAATGGGAGTGGAGTAAACAAAAAAAAAACAACAAATAAACAGATAACTATTTATTGAATTTCTGCTTGAAACGTATTAGAGAACAGATGTGCATTTGGAATTCTTAAAGGAGTGTCTTGGCCACTGCACTACACTGTGCCTGGAGGAAGGTTCTGTTGTTTCCACAGCATAAAACGCCTGAAATATTCACAGTCTGCAGTATTAAAAAATAATAATTAAAAAAAAAAATCTGGCTTTAAATGGCATAAAAATCAGATTTTTCAGTTCACCTGCCAAACCAAAGGAATTCTTAACAGCTCTTACTACGGGAAGGAAAGCTCACTGCATTACTGGTGTTAGCTAATCTAACATTTTATTTCCTTCGGGTTTTAGCTGCGGATAATACTTTCTTTTTCTAAAAAGCAAGATCAAAAACCCATTCAGTAATTTTCACATAACATAACTGTACCATAATCTGTTTGCAAACAGGTGTTTGTGCTACTTATGAGAGGCCAGCTACACATGTAGAGGTGATCCATGAAGACTTTGAAATTAAATAAACCATACAGACTACAAGAGAAGACAAAGAGAGGGAGCAAAAGACTAGACTGAATACTCACTACAGTGAATCACGGGCAACTGACTCTTTCCTATGAATAAGCAAATAACCTGAATGTTCTTTAAATGTTTGGTATTGTAAACAGCTGGAAGAGTTGCAGCTCTAATCATCTCTGCAGGAGGATAAATAACTTAAAATCTGAATTTGCAGTGGAAGCCCCTATTTAAAAGAGCTATCCACAGATCACATTACTTTTTGTAAGCCTGAAATCATCTTTTTACAGCTCTTAGTCAATGCATTAATGAACTAGATTATGTCCAAGCACTGAACTATGCACAAAATCCAATCATATCTTAGTTTCATTCTCAAAAAAAACCCTTTCTCCTGCAATTGCTTTGTACAAATTCGCAGAGCTTTGTACATTAGTGACAAGCTCACCGAGCAGCTCTGTCTCCTCCACAGAGCAAAATCCCACCTTACCACAGGCATCTGACAACCCTAAAGAGGCCGAACCACCATTAAGGCTACAAAGAATAGACAACTCATCCTTTTCACTCAAACAAAACTGAGTAATTATGTGCTTTTTACTGAATTAACTAGATAGCCAAGAACATGGACTTACAAATTAATGCAGGCCATCTTAAAATTGTATCTAAGGCCTTGTTAAAATGCATAACCCTTTTGCATCATAAAAAAAAATACAAAACACCTGATGTAATACTATCTCAATAAATCCTGCATAATATGAATAGAAAAATATGCTAGCAGTTTATTACAATAGAGCGCAACTAAGCAGCTGTACATAAGGTATGACAAGTTGAATGCAGCAAGATTTACTTTCAACCATTATTCATACACTGAATACCTCAAGTCAGTTTTACAGCAATCTCCTTCTGCAAGGATGTGCTGTAGGTCTGAGGCTCCAGTGGCTTTGCAAATGAATAACTGTTTGCAGTATCAAAAATTCACTGTCAAGTACTTGCTCAGAGAAGGGGATGGGGAGAGGAAAAGATGGAAAAAAAAAAAAAAAACCCAAACAACAAAGCCAACACCAAACCTCAATAAACACACTAAGATGAAGAAACAAAGCACTAGAAGGAACTAACCGCACACTGACAGGTAGCAAGAGTGGAGAAGCTTATCCAGGAGGCAGGTGTCAAACTTGGCTCACAGACCCAAACCAAAAGCATGAACAATTCCGTGCCTACCAGATGCAACTCAAGCCTCAGAGGGAAAAAAATAAAATAGCCAGGAAGAAATACCACTTTGATGAAGCAAAAATGCTATTTTGATCCTTGCAAAATGAATACAATATACTGGGACATGTATACACATACAGAAAAACACAGACTAAACCAACCACAAGCCAGGCACATCCTGCTCCTTTCCACATTCATTCCTCTCCCCCTTTACAAACACCCAAAGACTAGCAAGACTTAATGGAAAAATAAGTACATTTCTAAAAGCAGATATCACACAAAACAAGATATCAAAGAAAGCTTCACAGCATGTAAAGGTGCTCCAATGGAAAATTATTTGCAAATCACAAGAACATTTCTCAATGTAGTAGGCTTAAATATAGGGCACCAGTTCTACTCACCTTCTGATGGAAACAAACCACTTCTTAAAAAGAAGTATTTAATTATTTATCCCTGTGATCATTTTGACTGAACTCTTCAGGCAAGTTGAGAGGGTTAAAGTAGAAAACATGTGTGAAAGATTGAGCTTATGAGTAAAAGCTGTTTCACTGGAGATGATATTCATTTATCACATAGTTTTGTAACTTTAAATAGGTGGTAAAACAAGCTGGGATTGTGCACTGACCACTCTATTTTTCTGAACTGAAATAAACACGCAGTACTTGGAAGTCATGAGGCTTCATTCACTCCCATGAAGGGCTTAAGCAAAGACCTCTCAGCTATGAGGCTTAGAGGGGGAGAACAGCTTTTTGCTCCATCTAATGGTGAAAGGGAATAAGGATCTCTATTAACTTACGTGGCAAAGTCAACCTAGGACAACTCGTGCACGTTTTTTTTATGTTGTGTGGTATCACGCTTGGGCTGTGCGTTGATAAGGCATGGCATAGACACACAGAGCTGCAGAGGAAGAAGACACAGTTACAGGCAGGTGCCTGGAGAAGGCAGGTAACAGGAAAGGCTGGTAACTGCCACTGACATCAGCTCCCAAAACACGAGCTATGGTTTGTTCTCATGCCTGTCTCTGCCCCAGGCCTCCAGACCCTGTGAGGGATGTTGGCTGCATGTATTGGACCTCTTGCCATATGAAGCAGATCTGGGGAGGGTAGGAGAGCTGGGGCAGAGCCAGCAGGACAACTTCACACAACAGCCCTGGGCAACAAAAGACAGACCACCTCCCACTGCTGAGTGAGGTGTGATTTGGCAGCACGGCCCTCTCTCTAAACCAGCTCATCCCCATGCCCCTGACATCTTCTTGAGTCTGCCACCAAAATACATGGATGGGGAAAGAGTAGACTACACAGCTGGCCTTCACCCACTATTTAATGTTTTGCTAAGCAGATGTCATTATGCTGACCAAAGGTCCATGCTGTTTTTCCACTGAAAGGCTATCAATGATCTCTTACTCTCCAGGGCTTGCAAAAGCCCTCAAACGGCACAAGTCAGGACAATATCTGTTACATAAGGGCTAAGAATGCATGTTCCCAGATGACTTCTGGACTTCATGGTTTTTAAAAGAGCTCCTTAACACTGCCCCAGTCTAGCTCTTGAGATACCTAATGACTCCAAGGCAAGAGGCTCACACAGCAACACAGCATTTTTTTGGGCTGAGGAAGTACCCACAGGTATAGGCAAACCAAATGATGTATGGCTTGTTCTCACACAATGGGTGCTATGCTGAGCATTTTTAGAGATGAAACAAGGTGGTTTTGCTCTTCATCAGGCAATCAGACCACAGAGAGAAGGGCAGTGTCCCACATGCACTTCCATGTCCACACTCCAAGCACAACTGAGTGAACTGTTCACACTGAACATGCCTGGTGCTTACTTTATGATGACCTTGCTCACATGTCCTTCACAATCCATCCACTCCTGAACAGACAGTAAGAATACCTAGCTTATAATTTATAAGAAATTTATTTATTTGGAAGTACTAAATCTCAGTATAGAGATGTTTGGGGGGTTTTCTATATGTGGATGGTCAAGGGAAAAGACTTGTAACAAAGAAATAATTCCAAGTACTGAACTTATATCACTTTAAACAAGCTCAATTTTCAGAAAATAAGGAGCAGCTGTTCCCTCTCAAAAATCAGATCTTAATGCAAGTTGGGCACTCAAAATTCTCTAGTCAGTTTAGAATCTTTATTTTAGAAGCAAGGGGAGATTTCAGTAGATGTGAAATGGGGGGGGGGGGAAGGCAAACAATGGCAGAGAGCTCTTCTGATCTGAAACAAGACAATGTGCGGAGTTTTACCCAACACGCTTCCTTTCAAGCCCAGTAACACAGCACAAGTCAATTCAACTATCTTCTAAAGATAACTGCATCTGTATGTCAAGATGGTCTGGCTGCTATGCAAGTACAGAAGGTTTATTTTATTCTAATTCCCCATAACATCTGGCAACTTCATGATCTGGTCATCTTCCGGTAATTAATATCTAAATTCTATCTAGTTTTCCAAAATGCTTAGTAACTGCACTATTAAAAATACTTGAAACTCTATCTCAACTCAGCAACTTCTACTTTGATTTTCTGTGAAATTGTACATAGATATTTTACATGCATCTATATATCAAAAGAAGTTTATTGCCCTATTTCTGATATGCATTCCAAAAAGCAATAAAGGCAACATCTGTAAATATTAACTTGATACAAACAAAACCTGTAACAACTTATCTGAAAGTTTTCTCCTGATATAGCTTATGCAAGTTTATAGGAGCAAAACAAAATCATGCTTCACTTTTGTCTTTAGGAATATACATGAAGTAAACAAGACAAAAACTGTCACACGAGAGCCTTATGTTATTTTTAATAAAAGCATTGGTGAGCTGCCATTTATATAGCTCACTTCTGGCAGTGAATGTACTCATCCCCTTATTCCTCCAACTTCAGATGTAACAGTACTTAAAGGGGCCTATACGAAAGATGGGGAGAGACTTTATAGCAAGGCCTGTTGTGATGAAACAAGGGGTAATGGTTTTAATCTAAAAAAGGGGAGATTCATTCTGGACGTGAGGAAAAACTTCTTTACAATGAGGGTGGTAAAATACTGGAACAGGCTGTCCAGAGAGGTGGTGCATGCACCATCCCTGAAGACATTCAAGGCCAGGTTGGATGTGGTTCTGAGCAACCTGGTCTAATTGAAGATTGCAGAGGAGTTGAAGTAGATGACTTTTGAAGGTACCTTCAAACACAAACTGTTCTATGATTCTAATCTCTGATTCTATGTAATACTTCACATAAGACACAATGATTTATATTTTATTTCATGCACACATGCCATAGAAGAGAATAATTTCTACCAATCTATCTACATTAGCTGCATAAGCCAGGATTTTCTTTTTTCTATGGTTTTGCACCAGTACTTACTGGGGACTATAATACTTACTGTTAGCATTCCCTTACAAAATTAAGACATCTAACTTTTCATTTATACATAGGAAAAACAGAGCAAAAGCTGATCGGTCACTGTCAGCTTGCAATTATCAGTGTCAATAAACTTCATATTGGCTTTTTTTTTTTTTTTCCAAAATGTAAAACAATTTAATAAATTCTCTAAGTTCACTATTCATTTAGAAACATGACAGCATAGAAGCACAACACAAGCTCCAGTATATGAGATTTTTTTAATTATGTTGCCAACACTACTGAAACAAAGCTACTCAGAAGTATCAGATACATATAATTAGTACCTTGGCATCAGTTTGAATAGCTAAAAAAAAAAAAAAAACAACAAACCAACCAAAATAGTTCCAAATATCTTTTATAAAACAGGAGTCGAGACAGCAAGCTACTTAGGCACAAGAAAAAATATCCTCCACTGCCACACCATAATGTAAGTACCAGGAAAAAAGTTCACATTCAGAGGCCAGATATTTCAGGATTTATCTCTAGATGACTAAATTTCTTCTAATAGTAAATTAATCACTATGTCTTTTGACCAATACATTACAGGAACTGTAAGAAGAGCAATGCCATCTGTCTAGAGGTGCATCAATGAGAAAATTAAATTGGCTATTTATTACTAAACTTCTGATGTTATTCACATAAAAAAGAATCAATACAGTCAGAAGTGAGGTGATGCGTTTCCTCAGAGAAACATGCCACACAGCCTTTTGCAATTTAATGGGCAGCCAGTTAGCAGGAAAGCATTACTGAGGTCAAAGAATTCACAGCTTCACACAGACGCATATACAAGAAACACCTAACACACCTCAATCACAGACAGGTAAGGCATTCAAACTTCGAAGCTTGTCAAAGGCAAGAACAAATTTGATAGAGCCAAGCATTGAAAGCTCTTGAATGTATTACTTACCATATAATGCAGCTGCACCAAGTAGGACTAAAACATGCACAAAATATAAGTTTTAGAAAAGAAGGTGGTAAAAAGTGAAGAACATCTTACTATAGGAAAATGCTCCAAGTATTGACATAGGCTGCAAGCGAAATGGGAAGGTTTTGATGCAGCTGACTACTGACGGGGAAGAAACTGAAAAAAAAAAAAATACTATCAGCTTTGCAAGAGCATTTTGAGGTAAAGGTTTGATTACCCTCAGCTAAGAGACAAAGGTATCTTCTTCTTTACACAATCCTTGCATTGAGATGCATCTGGCTTGATTTGGACATTCTCTAGCTCATCTTTAATGTACTTTGTCAAGTTCTCCTAACTTCAGCATTCAGTAGCGAAGACTTCCTCTAGCAAACAAGCTTTCTAGTGTTAACTTTTGTTGTTACACTCCCATCACCACATATATCTGAATCAACATTAGTTTAGTAATTTATTTCTTTTAAATGGCCTCTCCTGTTTTGCCTTCTCTTCAGTATATTAGTGCTCTTACACTCATAGACTTTTTTTTTTAAGAGTTCAAATTTTTTTATTTGCTTCAAATACTTACTTGAGTTTCATTGTACAAAAAAAATCATTCAATTTTCATTTATTTTTCTCCGCACTTAATATATTCACAATATTCTCATCCACATTTATGAAGCACTGCCTTTTAGACTTTTATTAATATATTCTTAACATTTCAACTACACTTAGAGATTGGTGTTAAGCAAGAAATTCAGTTAAACAGCATATTTCTTTATTCAAAGTTTCTCATTAAAAGAATTTTAGCTGATTGCTTCCCAAATTTCATTTTCATCTTTTTTCTCTTGCTTGTTCCCTTAAAACATAAGACAAAAATGGCATAAGGAATGCAAGTATATGAGCCTCCACTCTTAACTGTGATGTATACACCTGTATTTTTTTAATTAGCTTCATGATCCTGAACAAACAGAAGTAACAAAATCTGAGGGATTCTAATTCAGTAAAAGAATGGGTAAAAGAAGGATTGATGGAGGAAGCATACCATGAAAAATCACTGCATTACACAGCATCAAAACAAGTGTCTCATTGTATATACACTAGTGATAACATATGTGATACAAGTCTTATTTAAATCCTGAGATAAACGACAACTGATTATTCAATTTATCGGTTAAAAGCAGCATGTCATATAAATGTCTTATCAGATAACTTACTGTCTAAAAAGGGTAGTTCCTTATTTTGCTCTTGGAGAAGTGGCCAGCTTTAAGACAATGTTTTAACATTTCACTCCAATGTTTCAGTTGTAACACTGACTTTATTTTTTTTTTAACAGGTTTCTATCTACTTCTCCTGCTTTTCCATTTTTGAAAGCACATTTCTTTCCATTGTGTTCATTATTCATTGTGTTTTGCTTGTGTAGAAGACAGAGAAAGGACAAAGCAAAGAACTTACATAAAGAGAAAATTGCATAACTATGAAGTTCTGCGCTTGGCTTCAGGGAGATTTAAATTACGGTTCAGTAATTTCAAACATGTATTCCAAACAACATATTGTGATAGACTGTTTCCAGTCCCCACTGGCTGCCATTCAGAGGAAAAAACTGTGAACCACAGCTTGAGAGGAACCTGCTACCAATTTCCTAAAGTTTGTGAGGTCTACAGATGAGCCCGCTGGTGACACCACTTGCCTTCTCCAAAATGCATCACTGCCCAGACTGAAGAGCCACCCTCTCACTGCCCTGTAGGGGCACACAAACTCCGGCTACACCAAGAGCCAGTTTATCATAGCACTTAGGTTGCTCACCATTGATTTAAGTGAACTCACCTTCAGCACTGTAGTAGGTAAGCATGGTCACACTCCTGTCTCCCTAGCTAATGGGTGATAATTTACGAGAAAGGCATTAAATGAAAGGAGCTTGAATTATCTACTGTCAATTTTTAACCACACCTATAAAAATCAAAAACAGAGACAAAGAATTCAAATGGTGTGCTCAAAAATTCTTTCACTTACATTAATAAAATTAAATCATCATCTGCTTAAAATAGGACTGGTATCTGTCACACATCTACAAAACTGTTTTTTAGCACCCAGACCACTGAAACCATAGCAGAGACAGAAAGACAATTGTCTCTCTGATAAATTATTTTTAGAAGATTTAATGGTATCGCAGGCTCTACTGCCTCACTAAGCCAAAGTTTACAACGAGATTTGCTGCAAATACTTTCTTTCCTTTAAAAATCTCCTCCCACAAACACATAAGTAATCAAAAAGTCAGCCTGGCTCCTCTCCTTCCCCATCACCACTCAAAAACAGCAAGCCAAAACACAGCCTCACCTATATCTGTACAACCCAGCGAGGCTTCCTGCACTGTGGCAGCATAAGCAATTTTGTCAGGTGAACTCAGAAAGAACCTGTAAATTGGGGAAAAACAAACAAACCAACCCACACGCACAACCTTCCTGACACCCAGAAATAATATATGAAGTTTACAGAAGTCCAGCAGACCCCAGAGAGAAGTCACCATGCCCATGCCTGGATTGCCCACCTTGGCATATCACTTAAAATTGCCCAAGAGTCACACTCGCTGCTTGATCTTCTGCTGCTACACACAAATTTTAAAACTCTGTATTCCCTAACTCTCCCCTACTGGATGCAGTTTCTAGAATGATTCCAATTAAATTTCCCTCCAACATAATTGGAACATGTACCATTATCAGGAAACAAGTTTGTTAGGTTGTAAAGAACTGCCAGAGCTGACCTATCAGCTCCAAATTATCAATTTCTCCACATGGCTTTTACTAACAAACTTGAATCACTATGCATTTCAGTCTGTACTTACTCTCTTCCCAGAAACGTTCCTCATAAACTCAACCCACAGGTCTAAGATGAAGATGTTCTCTCACCCCTCCACCACTGAAATAATTTAAGACAGCATTCATTACATGTATTTTGCACCTTTCTTCCCCCTCTGGACCTACAAAACCATAATAAATATCATGTTCTAATACTGTGTGCATATTATACATACAGCCTGAGCTTTAGAAGTATGTCCAGTACCTGAGAAATAATAATTTAAACACTGTTCTTTTAAACACAATTCTAAGACCAGAATTTATAAACAGTTGGCTAAAAGAACCTTCTGTGAACGTTTATGAATTATATCTCATTTCATGTACCAGGACTTCTTGCTCCCAGATGGAAGGGGTTTTTTTTCATCCACCAGGTATGATAGCACAAAAGTTTAAGACACAGCAACAACAAAACCACAAAGAAACTCACACCACAACTGAAAAAAAAAAATAGAGTGACAGAAACATTCATGCTTATCATAGGTGGGAGGAGGACCCATAGAGTAAAAATAATTGTGAAACAATAGCAAAACTTTCTCATTCCCTAAGCTTTTCCAGTGTACTTAAGAATGACCCAAATCCAGGCATTCAGAATCTACATCTCTGCAAGCTGCAGCTGAATCCTGAGGCAGTCTTTCACATAAATCAAACGCTAAATTTGGTAACACATTTCAATATGCTTAATGGTGAGGCCAAGTGAAAAAAAAATAAAGAAAATTAAAACTAGCAAGCCAAATGTTTCTTATGGCTTTCATTTTATACTAACATTCACTCGTGCTTCCAGCTTCTTAATATTCATGTGCTGCTGCACGTTGATAATGCATTACTTCCTTAACATTCCAAATGTTAGGGAAAAGCACAAAATACATGATTGTGCAAGCTGAGCTGCAGGTGCAAATGAAACCGACAGCATCCTAGACAAGTATGGCCAGAGTTGCTACATCAAGGATAAAAAAAATGAGGTTTAGGTTTAATTGAATGAAATTTGTTTTCCTATTCTACCTCTTTCCTGCAGGCAGGGGTGTTTAAGGGAGAGTGGCACAACTTAAACTTCTACCTCCTGTACAATAAACCCATTGCGGCATTGATCCATATGAAAGCACCTAAGTGACTCCCACTACTAAAGCAATTAGTAGTGAAGTATGAACGTGCAGTATAATTACAAGTAAACTGCAAAGCAAGTAAAAAAAACATAAATGTGAGAAGCAAAAGACATGTGAAACTTCTCCAGTCATTTTATATCTATTGCTTTAAGTGTAGGAAGGCAACACTTTTCAAACACAACACAACTAGGAAATTAATGGCAGTAGCTTACAAACTAGCAATTATAAAAAATTGATGAACTGTGTCAAGTAACAAATCTATAGGAATTACTGTAAACATTTCTACATTCTTTTTTAAAAAGCACAGGAAGAAACAGTATTCTGGATTTAATGTAATTCTGTACCCTAAGAGTGATGATTATCCACAGGGATGCTGAATAAAAAGAAGAAAGTAACTCTAAAACCTAGAAAGCATTTCTACTCAGGCTAAAAAAGAAAAAAGCAGGACAGTGATAAAATGCTGTAAAATGGGGAAATGCTTTTACAAGAAATTGTCTAATAGCAGCTACTGCAATACAGCAGAACTCTATAACACAATGAAAACCCTAAGTGATTTAATAGTCAAAGGAAAGAATAGAAGGCATCCTTCTTCCCTTCCTCCTTCCCTGCTTTCCTCTCTCTCTCCTCCATCTGCCCTTAAACAACAGCAGGGTCCCCCCTGCAAGAAGGACATGTGGGTTTGAATTCATTTGTGCTGAAGGAGAGCTGAAACCTTAGTGTCTCAGTTTGCCCGCTGTCATGCAATTATGGAAAACCATCCTTCACACTTTTTTAAAAGACCAAACAACACAACCAATGTACTTACCTCCAAGAAAAGCTCTCCAATAACTAACTGCCAATCAAGGTGTTGGCCTCCCACCCTTTAGAGGTACATCAAGCATAGTTCTTCCTTCATCCACCTCCCATGAAGGGCAGGCAGCAAACACATCCCTGGCTTCACCCATCTTCCTAACAGCTCCGGGCAGCTCCCCTGGGAATACCAAACTACCCTTCACAGGACTGAACCTCAGTGGTCATACTGGCATAGCTTTGCCCTGAATCAACCTGCCAAGTCCAACTTCTTAGGGACCGTAACACCCACTTAGGCACTGCAAGTAAGTTAGAGACTCCACTTAAGTGGGGTTAAACACTTGTGAGACGTTAAACATCCCACTTCGCTCTTGTCTGCACTTACATATGTTTGCTCTGCAACCACAATAGGAGTGATGAGGTAGCTTTTAGTACAGAAAGGAAAGGCAAATATTTTTCCCCAAGTCTCCCAGTTTCAGATACGCTCAAATACTTAAGAAAGCAAAATATTTCTTAAGACACTATTTGTTAGTTGGCCAGCATGAAAGGCAGAGACCTAGTATTTTCCTACATTAATATTTAATTGTTCAATAAATCAAATTATTAAGTATAGAACCAAAACTAGATATATGGTAGTTAGAGTTTCTGGATACGCAGGCTCCACATACATAGGCCCAGGTCTGTAAAATACAGGCCCCAGAGAAGTCAATGGGAATTTTGCTCTGAGCACCACTGGAATGAGGATTTCCTCATTAATCTTAGTTTAGAGATAGTCATTTCAGATATTACTAAATTTTAAAATAATTATTTACATTAATAAAGCCAAATATATGATTGGCAGCATTAAAATGTATGGATGTATACAGGAAGTCCACGATTAAAAAAGGTGAATGTAACACTAAATGCGAGATAAAAGTTGACACAATATATCTGTCATTTTCAAAGACAAATTATCTATCCTTTCATTATTTTGATTTAAAACAAAAAATCATTTAAAAATATAATAAAATTATTACAAAAAAACCACAACTTTATTTAACATAAAATAGTAACTAAGCAGGACCCACTGAGGACAGTTCTTGGCCCTTTGCCACTTAGCAGTATACCAGTGACCCAGAAGACAAATAGTTGCTGCTGATACAAGCCACAGCTGGCAGAGGAACCAGAGAAATAATACAAAGTCTATAGCTGGACATAAAATATTCTAACCTATTCTGTAGAACTCTACTCTTGTTCTGAAAAGGAACATCTCCAAAAAATTCCTAGTGAGCTAGTAGGTGAATCTCTACTCCTAGTATGATGACACAGAAATGAAGAGGCATAAAGTGATCCTTTGTTAAATCAACAGGAAAACAGTGAGAGTATTGATTTTAGTATGTTGTATTGCACTGGGGAGGTGCATGTTAACAGTGTATGCACAGTTCTCTTTTAAAACTTTTCATAAAAATACCACCAAAACAATTCATATAGATACGGTAATAACAAAGGGCTAGCGAAAATGCCTTACAGCAAGTTAAAGAGTTGCCTGATTAGTTTAGAACAAGAGAATTGAAAGGTGACTTCATTAGAGAGCATAAACATCTTACTAAGAATAAAGTATTGGAGCTCTGAAGCAGAAACCAGAAGCAATGCCTGGAAACTGAAGCCAGACAAATTCATATTAGAAATAGAGCTTAATTACATTTTTCAGTAATGAGGATCATTAACTTCTGATGAAGTTAAGAGTGAAATGTGGCTTCTCTGTCCTTCCATGTCTGCAATGAAGACCAAACACTTCTAAAAGCTGCACTCTATGGCAAGTACTAGCTTAATACAAAGGTAGCTGCATAAAGTCAGACAAATCCTATATTATGGGTTAAATAGTTCAGTTATTAGAGTTTAACCCATATGATGAAATGGTCCTGCAAGACCTTAAAATTGCTAGGGCATATGAATCAGTGCCAAGATAAATAAATTATCAGTAATAAATCACATTGGATCATACAGCTCCATTACAAACAGATATCCCATTTTCAGTAAGTCACCCAGCCTTTCTACACAGGACCAAGGGATCTCCATCTTTTAACAACAATATATTTCCCCGATATGATCTCATTTCATGTAATAAAAAAGCTTTTCTTTTCATGTGTATCTAAAAATGCATATTTAAACTTTTTCAGCACTTCTACTACTTCATAGCTGTGACAAATGTCATCTAGAAATTAATACAGCATTACCGAAAATTAACGCTATATTAAAACTAAAAAAATTCAATGAATGTTCATTATTGTAAATACTTCAAGATGTTACTTCTGGCTGGCAAAGCTCATTAAAGGTTTGAAATAACTATCTTGATAAAAGAAGAAACATTGATTACATAATTTGCACTCATTTTGTCATTTCTGTCCTTTTTATTTTATCGTTTTCTCTTCTGCTGCATAGTAGTTTGACACTGCTGACTCACAGGTGGCAAGTATATTCCCAGACTGAATGTAAATGCATCTTATGCCCCTAAATTGTCATTTCCCAGCCATTCATCTCCTCCTTAACACCACCTGTCCTCCAAGGGTCCATCTGGAAAGAGAGTAAGTGAAGAAAGAGAACTGACCCCTGAAATAGAATTGTTTCTTGATTGTTTTGCAGGAAACTAATCCATTAGGTAAAGAGCTGCTCCGCCAGCACACAGAAGTAGAAACAGCACAAAAATTATCCCAGTTTAGAGAGCATCAATGCCAAAATACGAACAAGTACCAGACAGCAGGACTTACTAGCCTGCAAAATTTTAATCCAAATGAAGAACTGGGAACTTTAGAGTATCATATATTCATACAAAATTTGGACTTACAGAAGGTATGGATCCTTCAGGATTACAAGTACTAATCTGAAAAATATAAAAGACAAAAATAAAATAAAGGCAGAGAGGAGGAGAAGAGGTGAGGCGGCTCAAGTCCTGTTCCAAGGCAATCCAGACAGCCTTTTCTAATCTATTCCTCAGTCTTCAGGCAATCTATTTGAGCACTCGCTATTACTGCTTCATGAAAGTCCTGTGCCTTTGCTCATTTCCTGCTTGCCCCCCCCCTTTTTGTTTAATGTCTAACCCACATTCTTTTAGTTGCATTTTAAGCTTATTGTCCTATGCACTATGAACAGAAAACAGATTATTGCCTCTCTCCTGTCATCTACCTCTCATCAGTAAATTAGCACAATTTGATCAGACTTCTGAAAAGATGACTTTTCTTAGATGTCTTATTACCTGTTTCTTCCCCCTAAACCAACTGGTCTACATCTTTCCTGAATCCCAGTGCCTTGCCCCACAGCAGTATAGGGGGCTGCAACACTGCCATGCTTTCATGAACAGACTGCACTTAACTGGAGTACATCCTCAAGCAACCTGCACAAAATCAGAGGCTGAGAAAGCAGTGAGAAACAGAAAAGTGAGCACATTACAGGAGATCAGTGACATCAAGATTTTAGGGGAAAAGTAATATGGTTCTCAACATCAATGTTTTAGTCTACAGTTACTTTTGCCTCATTATAAATATGAATTTATTTGTACAGCATAATAAAAAGGGGGCTGTGATTCTACCTGAGGCTTACAGCATAACAAATTATACCAATGAGGAAGACTCCATAAATCCATTATAAATAAGGAACAAAGGGGAAATTATACACATATGCGTATATGCACAGCAAAATTTGGCTAATTTCAAGACTTCTTAAAACGTACATTTTTTTCTTATATTTTAACAAAGAATAAAACATTTTGCCTCTCAGAATAGTTTGAAGCAAAGTCTTAATGAATAACCAGATTGCACTTTGAAATACTTCAGTGTAATCTAATGTATCATTGCTCTGCGTTATGTCTCCCACCTGGTCAGTTTTGGTATCTTTCCTTCCTGACATAGACATCTATATTCCAGCAATACTAGCTTCAAATTTGCCTAGGCAAATATTTTACAAACTCAGGATAAAATTGCCTTTTTTTGCCACTGATGTTCTTAGAAGGGAGACAGGAGAGTGTGCAACCTTAAGCAGCAAAGGAGTTTCAAAACTGCTACTGATGTAATTGTGGAAAGAAGTCTGTCTTCTATTGAATTTTTAAATTGTGAACCTCTGATTTTACACCAGTACTTAAGATCTGAAAGGGCAATTTGGGTGCATTCTTCTGTCATCAAGACTTGGCACTGACTTCATTCATGCAAGCTTTACTGATGCTGAAGTCAACTTTTTTTTTTTAATCAATCCTCTGGTGCAGAGCCAGATCGCATATCAGCAACAGTTATTCCAGTGTTTCAGAAGACTTTTTCTGTACTGTAAGCAGCTTCCTTGTTCTCAGTCCTTCAGACCTACTTACACACACAAGAAAATTAAATAAATCAGATTTATTTAATCTCCATCAATTTGTCAATGCTTTACATAGTTGAATCTCAAAGCCTCAGTTCAACAGAGGGAAGACAAATGAAAAAGGCACCTCATTTAGCCCATCCTAACATGCTAAAACACATTTAAACACTCAGTTAAGCATACATTCTTATATACAGCAGCTAAATGTTTATAAGGTCGTAACATATTTAATGAATATAGCATAAAATATGATTCAAAAGCAAATACTGATACAGATGGCTTATTTTTTTTCCTACAAAACCTTTAATACATCAATCAGAACATGGATTATACACCAGAAAAAAAAAAGAAAGTTGGGTGCAGAAGAGGCAATTTGGCGGCTTCTCAGCAAATACAGATTAAAGGACACAAGCTCTAGTGCATACAAGAAACAAGATAAATAACCCCAAAAGGTCACCGAACAAACTCCTAGATCTGTGGGTACTTACATAATAAAAGATAAAACCTGCTTCTGTGGATAAAACTGAATAATTATAGTATTTTATTTCAACAAGATTTTAAACATGTGTAACACCACAATAATTATTATGTATGCTGCAATGTTTTTTCAATAACAGGTAAGTTTTTCTACTCCAGTGAGGGGGAGTACAGTGATAGCCACAGTTAAGTACCAGGACCAACTGAACTCAAAGCCAAATGCCTTCACTAAGTTTTGCTCCATAAAAGATGGAGCAGTAACTTTTGTATTGGATTATAGCTCCATGTAACTCAGAATATTGTGCTATTAAATCATATTACTTTACACCACAAAAATATTAGCGATAATAAATCACTGTAGTCCTACTGCTAATAATATAGTATTGAAGCTACAAATGCAGATTCTTTAAAAAAGAGGAATCAGTTATTAAGCCCAACAGAAATTTTCTTGTATAGTTATTCATACATTGGGAAATGCTAATTCTACATTAGCCTTCTTCCTGAATCTGAGATATCCATGGAAACAGAAAACAAGATATGGATTGAAAGTGCAGCAGAATAATCTCCCTTCTTTCATTAGCCATATTACTATGGTTGGGCCAGTAACTACCACCCCCCAGCAATATTAAAATATTTGTTCTTCAGAAAGCATCAAAAAAAAAAAAGAAAGAAAGAAAAAAAAAGCAAGCAGGGAGGGTCCATGCAGCTTTTTTTATGTGTAACACAGTCTGTATTTTATTGCACAATTTCACCCCACATACATCAAAATATAACAGGCTTTTCTCCATCCTTATCACATCCCTTCTCCTAGGGTTGATTTCTGGAAGCAAGAAATATTTTTGTGCTTTTCCATATTCCTCCTCCTTCCCAGTAAGTACTTCAGCATTTCACTGCACACAGCTTATAGACTTTTAATTCTATGTAAGGTAAATACAGTTTTGCTAACTAGGCTAACCAGACTCCTTGATCTGAAGCAGCATGGCTGCTGTTGTCCTGAAAATGCAATTAAGCTAGCAGCCTTTTTTAAATGGAAAAAATATTTGGCAGGAAAGAATCTTACTGATGGGCATCCTTTTGGGGAGGCTTGTAGCACTCTTTTCTCCTGACTGAAAATGAACAAAACTATCATATACTTCTTTACCTGCTATCCACGCATCCTTTGAATAAAGCATGCAATAGTCCCAGAGAGCTACTGAGGGTGTTCCACTTCTAAGCTGAAGCAGCTGAGCTGGATTTCACTTAATGGTTGCTCATCCTCTTGAGCAGGAGCCATTGCAGCAAATGGCACAAGAACTGAGCACACAGTGCTGCAACAGCCACTCACTGGCATGCAGAGATGAGACAAGGTGGCAGAGGCAGCAAACACAAATGCAGGCTAGAGAAAAGTAGTATGGAAGTGTCAAGGAAACAGGTGTCTTCTGAGATCAGGTACCTGTCAATACTCGGTATCTTGCTGTTCTCTTATCTGGGAACTCTAGTAGTGGTAGAAGCTGGAAACAAAATAAAGCTGGGAGTAGCCTGGAGTCAAAAGATGCAATTGTGAACAGTTGTGAAGTCTAAAAGGCTCCTACATTTTCTATCTCCATCACAAACATAGAAGGTAACAGTCAACTACTCAAATTTTGGATCTGAAGATTCAATACATGACATATGAAAAGATTACTGGATGACATGTTTAATAAAGGAATAATAAATAGTAATTATTATTATGATAACGTAAGTTATAAAGGATAATAAATTATTGATAAAAAGATACAGTGGATGATGTATTTAATAAAAGAGCAGAAGGATGAATGGAAGGAAGGATGGATGGAAAGTGGGTAAATCTGGGTCCACAGAATAACAAGAACAATGATACAGGATCTCCCATGTCATTTGAGCCAAAGTGTCTACAAACTACAGCTGCGGGGCTTGTCCTTAGCAGATGCTGAATGGAGGCTTTTTCTTGCAGAAGTGATAAGCAGTTGCAACTCCTACAGAGGTAACAACACAGACCACATAAAGGAAAGATGGCCAAGCATTGGCACAAAGCCTTCTCTTGGCAGAAAGGACTCTGGCATTTGCCTAAGATAATGGAAAATACATATTTTAAAAACATATTTTAGATCAGACTTGAAGGAGGGTATAGGGAATGACACAACTACCAAGTTTGTCCTTGTTATTTGGAGAGGGCTACAAAAACATCAAGCGCCGTGAAAAATCAGATCTACGTGTTACACAGTGCACATGAAGACCAGGAAGTTCAACTGACTTAGCCTTAATCACTCCACACCTCAATTCTCCTTCTGTAAACAGACAATAAAAAGCTGTCTAATGTTACATCAGCAGTGTAGAATAAATTCATTATAGTTTTAAGTATGCAGATACAAGGATAAGAGTGCCTCAGAGCAGCTTTGAAGAAACACACAATTCTGCACACACTGCAGAATATGGACACAGGTAATCTGAAGCAGAGGTGGTGTGGGCAAAATGGAATATCAAGCAGCTAATCTTTGTCAGAGAACTATCCCACCCACACAGACAGAAATATGGGAGTGCCATGAAAAAAAATTAAAGACTGTGCACGTAAAGACAAAGATGCTCTGTCAACATTTTGCCCTGTATTGTGATTCACCAGTTTTGACATAACATAAGCAGAAATTGCTCAGAGTAATTTATTTTCACTGATCAATGCAGAAAATGTTCTTAACAGAAAAAAATTGGATATTCTTATCATACAGCACTTCCAGGTTACCCCAACAAATCTTCTTAAAATTTTTGTTTTTGAAAAACAAACAATATTAAAAAAGTTTAAAAAATACAACGTAATATTTCAAAACATAAGGAGTCTAAAAGTGAAGATGTGAACACATAACAAAATAAAATTAACTTATGAAAACAAGTGCTAAGTAATTACTCATTTGTCAATTGCTTTCTATCTTTGGACAAAAGAAGAGGTTAAGGCTTCATTAGGTACCAGTATTTTGCCTCAGTTTGGGTTTCTTGTGCTAAATACAAATGTTGTTAACATTGTAAGACAGTTCTTTTTGCAGAAATGGTTTATCATATCACATTCTTAATGCATTTGTGTTCATTTCAATCAAGACTTGGTTAATGCAGCCAAAACTGCAGTTTTCTACTGATCTCCAACAAGGCTATTAGATCTCATACCACTTTAATAAGCTTTCTGTCAGGGTTTTCCTATGCTAAGGTGACACCTTCATTTTAATTGTAAAACCAACACTAATGCTTTAAGATGCTGACACAATTTACAAGAAGCTCAATTGCAGCAAAACAAAATATTCGTATTTCAATAACTCATTTTAACTATGAGCCAGAGAACAAATCTTACAACTGATTAACTCAGCCTGACAAAGTTTTTTAAGTATTGTATGACAGATCTTAAATATCACAGGCTTTCTGCAGAAACTTCTAATTAGTTCTCAAATTGCCAATACCAGTGTAAGAAAAACAGAGGCAAATTACAATCAGAAAAGTAAGATAGATTTTTATCACATACCCCAATAAACTGCTTTTCTTAAATTTCCACTGAAATATGTTGGAAGTCCTAACTACCATCATTTGAAAGGTGGTATCAAGAAGTTAGTGAGCCAACATTTCACAAGTTTATTAGCTCCTACAGAATTTATACAGATTAGAAAAAAAAAAAAAAGAAAAAAGCCACCTCTTACTTCCAATATTAATCTTTGCTAATTCAGTAATAGTAATATTTTTTCCCCGATTTAGATCGCCAACATTATAATGTAAGCATTTGGCAATTATCAAACACATAGATCCTTCAGAAAACCAGGAAGAAAGTGACAGAAGCATCTTTCTCTTTCAGATGTAAAAACAAAGGCTTTGAACAAATTTCTTACCCAACTCCCAGTTCAAAGCAAACCTGAGTAATAACTTCTGTAAATCCCTCCGCTGTTTACCTAGGGGATTTTTTTTGCTGGGATGGACTTAAAGCAAAGGAATAGAACTTCAATTGATAAAAAGAAACATTAAAAAAAGATACAAGAATATATTGCTAAGTTCCAATGAAAATGAAGTTAAAAAGGCAGGCATACCAGCTATGAATAAAAATAAAAAATAACATTAAAAAGATATTAAAAAGATAAAAATAATAATAAAGCACTTAAAAAGGTAATACAGAAGCTTATAGGAAATGTACTATGAGTTAATGGACTGACCTGGACCAGAGGGACACTAAGGATGCAAGCCTCAATACTGCAATAAATCCCAAATGAATAAGCATTTTCCACATCTTTTCCTTTGAGAAAGAACTTTGAGATAAGGAAAAGATTGCTCACAGGCTGGTCAGCGCTGCTCCAAATAAGTTCACGGGCCATTAGAATTTTAAATGTTAATGTCAGGAAAACCCTTTCCTCCACAGCAATGTCACCTGCGTGGAGCTATGGCCATGCTTCACCTCCCCCAGATCCCTGACATCCTGCCACTTTATGCACTTTGGTACCCGGATCTGTTCAGAACAGATCCCGGTACTGAAGTTTCCCTGTAGGAAGCTGAGCACATGTAGAAGCTGAAACCACAATTTGCCTCTTTCTTTCAGCTACCTGAAGAGTCAACACGCGGCATGCGAGCAGCAGGGAAACTACCGGCTCACACAGCACTGCCTGGTTTTACGGCATAACAGCCCGAGGTGAAAGCTCTCAAGCAGCACTGAAGCGCTTCAGTTTACAGACATGACTACAGTCAAGCTAAATTAGGAATAGCGACACCAGCAGGTCAAGGCAGCAGATCCGGCTCCAGCACTTGGCCCTGGTGAGGCACACCTGGAGTGCTGGGTCTAGTGTCTTAACTCCCCAGCTCAAGGGAAATACAGGGATACTGGAGCAAGTCCGGCAAAGGGTCACAAAGATCATTAAGCACATCTGAGAAACAAAGAGAGGCTAAGAGAGCTGGGACTGCTCAGCCTGGAGAGAAGGCGGCTTAAAGGGGTGTATCCATGTATATAAATACCTGATGGGGATAGTAAAGATGACAGAACCAGACTCTCCTCAGTGGTGCCCAGTGAGAGGACAAGGGGCAATGGACACAAATTTAAACACAGCAAATTTCATTTGAAGAAAATATTTTCTTGCAGTGAGGTTGGCTGAACACTGGCACAGGCTGCCCACAGAGGTGGTGGAGTCTACCCCTGGAAGTATTTTAAACCCAGCCGGACATGGTTGTGAGGAACCAACTGTGCGCTCACCTTTCTTTGAGAAAGGGATTGGACGTCATGAACTCCATAAGTACCCTTCCAACCTCAACCATTCCATGATTCTGTATACATTAAGATTAAATGATCATCCTGCTTGGTGCCACATAAGAATGGAAATGCAGCATATATACAAACATCAGCAAAATTTCCAACTTAAAGCTAGTTTCCAACTATACTTAATGGGCTAAATATACTAAAATAGCTAGAGCTTTTGCTTATAATTTGTTAGCCTTGACCCCTCTCTTAAGGTCCTTTTGCTGTTTGATGATGTGACATTTTATAGAGCCAATTTCTGGATTCAAAAGAACAGTTTAATGAGTCAAGAAGGTGCCAACTTGGCCTCAATACTGAGAAACAGGTTGATTTTTATCTCATTCTCTTTAAACTCTTATTCTGTCCATGCTATTTCTCTACCCAACATGCATTTATTTCTCTCATTTCTTCTGCATGCTGTTTAATCTTTTGCATCCATCTGGAATAACCCTCCCCTGTCATCACTGTATCCTGAATCACCAGCAAGTGACATTCTTGAAGTAATAATTTAAGAGCCATTGCCACAATGCAGTCCCTGTTTCCTACTTAACAGTTCCCCGCTAATTTCTATTTTTTACTCCAAAAACAAAAGGCAACATCATCCACAATCGTAATAAGATCTCCACTGCAAAGCTGTAATTAGTCTTCTTTCAGGGCTTGCCAACATTTCTTTTTAAAATGGTAGTAAAATTGTGTACAAACAAGAACATCTCACCAGCACTCTGCCTAGGAAGGCTTCTGAGGCAAGGTCCCGCAAGAAAGGTTTGTAAAAAAGCTGAAGCAATTCAGCATAACCCATTGTAGTTCAGGTGATTTATAGCAGTTACTTTTAAAAGGCTGCTACCAGTGAGTATAAGCAGGACAAGAACAGGTGTACTCTAAGCATAAGTGATTTCTTTTTTCTTCCCACTGGTCATTTTCCTCTATCTCCTCATCATCTCCACTTGCTTTGCCATTTCCTCCTCAGCTATCTTGCTAATTCAGTCTTAAATTCCAATTTCTACCTGCGTATAGCTGATGTTGCTACTATATATTCAGGACCAAAAAAAAAAAAAAAAAAAAGACACTGCATGTTGTGCCTTGAATACTAATCCATATAAACCCCAGGATTTTCTGTGTGCATAAAATTAATACCTTTTCTATTGTCTTCAGTACTCCTTCCCATTGCTCTTTCATCGAGGACTCCAGCAGACTCCAGGCCTTTTTCAGAACATAAAGCTATTTTTCCAGGTAGGGTCTGAAACATTTTTAACTGAGTGGTATTAATTCTGCAAAAAAAAGATTGAGAAGCAAAGAATGGGTGCTTAAGGCACACATTCTGCTTCCAACTCAGAGCCGAAGAAAATGCAGAGTTTAAATGGAGAGCACATAAGCTTGGCTATTCTTGTGTGAAGATGAGAATGAAAGTAAAGCAATGCTGCAAATTCTCAGGCGAACCATTTTATTAAAATAACAGTGCTGCTTTACTAGCCTACAGCAGGACTGCAGATGAAAACTCTTCTTCAGCTTCAAGTTGTACCAGATGAGGAGCAGAACAACTTATTCCTTCCTTGCAAGATCCTATCAGATCTGCCTCTGCAAAGGAGACCTACAGGAAATCTGACCACATCTTTCTGCATTTTCATTCTCTAGAAAATCCCTCCAAGTCTGCTGGTTCACTGTTGGTAATTAAGTAAGAAAAGATTTATTTTGAAATGGTGTAAAATGACCCAGGTTATTTTGACCTACAGAGGGCAGACTCGAGCACTTTGGGGCCATACAGGCATCAGTGATTTCTTCAGCGGCAACTGAAACCACTTCTGGTTCAGCAACCACTTAACAACTTTGTGTTAACTTGCACCAGGAACACATCACCCTCTTTTATCAAATATGTAGCATAATATAAAAGCAGTAACTCCAGAAGACCTGAACTTACCAACACACTGATCTTTACAAAATTCAAAAACCTGCCATTTAAAAAAGGGAGGTAATCAATAAAGTCCATCGAAACAAAAAGGTACAAGGTTGCCAGCAGACTAACAGAATAAATCAAGACAAGAAAGCATGAACACATTACCCAGATATTAAACTGGGCACCTTCTTTCCTGTTCAGGTAGCACATTTCCTGTTTACGATTTAGTCACCTTCCACACTGCTTCAAATCAATATATATTCCAGCAGAGACAACAGAGCTGTATTATCCACACAACCTACCACTCCTCAGAGAATCCTCACTCAGATGCTTCAAGAACAACATGACTGATAACTCTCTTCTCTCAGAAAACACTGGGGAAAACAGGGAAAAAGAGTGTTTAAGATATAATCCTTCTGTCATGCATCATTCTTATCTTTTGTCTTGAGAAACACCAGGATTTTTCTCCAGGATCTCTCAAGAAGCACTTGGAATTGCAATTGCATTGTGGCCTGATGGGAACCAAAGGTCACTCTAAAGCTGGCAGCCCATCAATTACCCTTTCTAATCCAATCAACCTTGACAGCTATAGATTCCCATTAACCAAACATTTTATTACCTAACTACAGTTACTTGTAAGTTAGTACTTTGAAGGTATCATGTTGCACAAACTTGAAAGCTGTCTTCTGGATCTTCTAAAACAAAATTCAAGGAAACATTCAAGGTCAGGCTGGGCAGGGTTCTAAGCAACCTGATCTAGTTGAAGATATCCCTAGTCACTGAAAGGGGGCTGGACTAAATGATCTTTAAATGTCCCTTCTAACCCAAACTATTCTATAATTCTGTGATTCTAAAACATGATATATAGCATGAGCGCAGCCAACGTGGCAATAATCTGGTTTATAACTTATTTCATTTACTTGTTAAAGGCTGTGAAATTAACCTGTGTCGCCACCATTTGCTGTCATTAGCCCAACACTATCTTGATATGTGGATGATCAAATCCTTCCTGACATGTGACCTCAAAGTTCATATGGGATGAGGGCCATGGGATATAGGAATACTTAGGGAAGATCTCATACCTCTTTGGGTCACTGATACATCACTTGGCAGCTCACCATAGATCTTTCATAGCCTCGGTCCTCATCAAGGGAAAAGGGGAAAACAAACAAGCAGAAACGGTTTCCCACTTATGCTTCAATCACCTCCTCCTTAATCTCTAACAGAGCAACCCAGGTAGACAGGAATGTACTGTTACACTGTAGGAGCGCAGCTTTTCTAGAGCACAGCACATGCAAGTACTCCACAGTCCTGAAAGCCTCTGCGAGTGACAGTAAGCAAGCTGTATGAAGAGACAAGAATTATTCTAGCACTCCTAATTTAATGGTGCCTTTCTGTTATATTATGCAATGTCAGCATGGACTGCCGTTCTAAAGGATCATCTTTCCTCATTTAAGCACTAAAACATACTTTCACCCAATTTAGTATTACACAGTTTAAGAAAAATTTGTGTCAGGAAAAGGGACATCCTTAAATGATTCTCAGTTTGCATTCAGACTGGCACAATTCCTAAATATAAATCATGTCCATTTGGGGTCTAACCTCCTGTGAACTTGAGAAAGGCAACCTTTCCATAACATCCCTTCCAGGGACCACTAACAGCATAACACATCAACATATCTCTAAAAATTAAAAGGGGAACAAAAATAGTCTTTGAGCTTTCTAAACTGATTTCAAAAAGCCTTCAGCCAAGTAGCTTCAAAATGATAGTTCTGCTTTAGTCTCCTGGATTAGCTTGTTAAGTCTATTAGCGTAACATTGGAAATGGCACATCTAAGGTAATAAAACAAATAGCTGCAGACATGAAATTTGGAGTCCTATCCCAATGATAAACAGCAAAACAAAACAAAACAAAAAACCCAAAAGTATGAAAAAGGCTAATAAGATTGCAGCTTTGCTTTTATAATTATTATTTTCAAAATATCAATCAGCTGTATCAGACTCCCTGAATAAGCTAATGCAAAGTTAAAACTTTCAGAAAACACTAAGGAGAAGACTATACTCTTGAACAGTCTCCTAATTTGAGTAGGAAGCAGTTTGTGCACCTGTCAATGGGTCTTTGCGACCAAAATGCCAACTGCCTACATCAAGATCAATTTACAAAGTTTAATCAATAGCTCAATGTCCTCGCATAGTTGTCATTAGTAATTAATTTCAATACTACCTATGATCCCCACACAATGTTTGCATAGTATCATAAGAAAATAATAGTTTTTAAAAGTAGATATAAATATACTTTTTAAAAAAACTAGCACCTCTAAAAATCAGCATGCTTATAAAAACAAAAAAAGTCCTTACAGACATGCTATAGGACTTCCAATAAGACCCAACCACATTAATAACCCACATTTGAATAAGCCCTAGCAAGTATAAGGGCCTTGCATGTCCAATGTATCTGGTCTGCACAATGACATAGAAATTTTTCTTAATTTATGTGAGACACTGCTGATCTTACAAACCAAATATACTAAATTTAACTTCAAATAACAGGCTTAGTAAACCATTTAAGACATAATAATTTGGCTTTACTTTAGAAGTCCTTATGCCAACCTGGTTTTCCTAGCCTTTTTGCTTCTTCTACCGTGCCTCTTTCCTCTCTTTGTGACACCAGGCTTCTTATTTCTTCATACATATGTGTCTAAAGAGTAAGGCACCCCGATTTAATCCGTGCGACCTCAGCACTTCCATGTCTCCAGATCAGCCTCATGGATATAATGCTTGCCCCTTAGAAAAAAGGTCTTCATTTCTGCTCCCTCTTCTGGCTTTATGAGCATACAGCACAACCACAGTAGGGTGACATGGAGACCACCCAAACTCAACCACCCAAGCACTATCTGCAGTCTCCCCTTCCCAAAAAACTATACAGAGCTGTAAAGAAAGCATTTGCAACCTGCACGTTACTGCTTGCTGTGGTGAAACACGCTATAGAAATAACCCAGATCAGTATTCATGAAAGTGATTTATCTTATTTCACTGCTCAACACAAAAGACCAAGTACTCAATTTCCAAGGGCGGCACAAAAATAGCTTCCAGCTAATTTTTTAAGCCCATCCTAATGTTAATTTTAGCTCTGGAAAACCATCACGTGTAACAGAACAAACAGCCCAGCACCTTCAGTGAGGGGAAAAAAGAAGTAACATTAAAGGTTCATATTTGCATAAGTCTGGCATAAGAGGTCTTCATTTTCAAGCTTAGAATGCATTTTAATCATTTTTATATTTATTTTTATAATAAAACCAAGAATTTAGGTTATTTATCAGTATGGACTTTGGCATCAAAGAATAAGAGGAAAAGGAAGGGGGGGAAAAGCCGACTGCACAGTAGCTTACTTTTCCAGCGTAATGTTGTACTGCAGAGAATGTCTATTTTGAGAAAGCTGCAGTTGCCAGAAGCATAGCCTTCTTAAGTTATTTTGGTAGAAGCTGTCAAAATATATGGGGTTTTTGGAGACTTGTTGGATTTGGAACACTTTATATGGCTTTACTTTACACAAAATGGGAATTTGTGACTATCCTCTATTACATTAAATCTTGGTTGGAAAAGAGCAAATACATTCACCTGTTTTTCTTTGAAACAGGTGGGATATATGCTAAAAAAATGAGATTAGAAAGAGGCAGAAGTTGAGGAAGGGAGGGAGGAACATAATTTAGGCAACTTTGTCCATAAGAATGACTTGGAAATAGTTAACGGAATGAGGCAATGTTAGAGAGAAGCTGCAGAGCTGCTAGCTGTTGAGAGCCCTAAGCCCTGGCTCTGCTCTGCATGACTGTGTTAGAATGTCACAGAATAAAAGCCATGGCTAAATGTAGGAAAAGGGGCTGGAAACCAAGGATTCCCTTTCGTAGGCAGATGCCCCAGCTAATTACAACAACTCAACAGTCAGACATTATAATCTTCACAGCTCCAATTTCATTTTTGTATTTGCAACTATATTCTTTTTCCCTGAAATACCCAAATGCCTGGTAGTCGAGAGCAACAGATGTTGGCTCAGACCTCCAGCCTTCAGAAGGGATGTGAAATGCACAAACTCCAAAGAAAGGCTGAAATTCTGCAACACCATTGCGCCTGATATTTTCTACTAGCTACCGCCAAATGGTTTCCCAGATCTGCTTATCAGGGACATCTGGTATTCTGCATTAGCCAACATGAACTGGTCTGGAACACTCAATAGCCTCAGGAACAAGGTGTAAATTCCCATAATTAAAGATGGGGGTTTGGTTGGGGTTTTTTTGTGGTAACAAAGTTACTTGACTCTTCTGAAGCTTAAGAGGTCACTGAAATTTGACAAGATAGCCCATCTGCAATGACTTGTGATCTAGAGTTCACCTACATGCTTGTCTTACCTATAAAATCTTAATTGGCATACAGCCGTTTCAGTTTATGGAAAGATTCGTTCAAAAGAAACAGTTCTTCATGGTCTGTTGACAACTCCACAAGTGGTGCTTATAAACTTGCACAGAAGGCAAGTTAACATACATGACACTAGGTAAGAGCAGCTCCCTTTTAACATACTAAATAGCAAATGTAGGGAGACTCCAGAGTAGGTGGCTTACCTTTTTCAGCCCTCCATGCTTTTTGGTTTATTCTGCAGTTCATGTAGATAAACATTTAAACTACTGAAAAATTCCTGGAGAAATCTAAATGTAAGTCATCATAATACAATTTACCAAGAAACACTCATCAGCCGACCAACAGCATGTCTTCCAGATTCTCAGCACTTTATTTACTGTTTATCCTCTCTGAATGGAAAAATGGTGATAAAATTCAATTTTGTTTTTACCAACATATACAAACTGCTGCAGTCTGTATATCCTTCTAAATTACAGTTTCTATTAAGAACTGTTATGCGCTGCAGTCTGTGGAAAATGGATGAGAATACACTTTTCCCAAAGAAGCATATGAAATCTGTAAGGCTTATGTTTTCTTTCTGGTAATAATGTTACATTCCCAAACAGAACAGAATGCTTGAAAAAAATGCAAGCGTTTTAAATATTTTCCTCATGTCACCTCTTCCACACATAGATACTAATGCCAAACATAGCTGAAATCTGTAGCAGACTAACCTCTCAACCTTTTCACCTAATATCATCAGGTGGAAGTTAAACTACATGCCACAAGAATGTATATTCTAATACATTTTATGCTAGATCAGACTACCAAGTTCCAGAAGGATTTGACTCCTGGTTATACCTAAAGCTTTAAAGGAGCACAACTACTGAGCGGGGGGTTCATTTATGCTGGATACACTGTTCTATAAAACTTATCCTTCTCAAGTCTGTTTTGCCTTTTATTTATTTTTAAGTGCTCTGGAGGTCCAAATATTTTGGTGGAAAAAGGATAAAAATTAAATCCCACACTTTACCTCACCTAAAAAATTATGTTTGCATATCCTTAAGAAAATACCCTTCTTCTCATCAGTCCCCAAATACTACACTTCACCAGCATGTGGAAATTCTTCCTGTCCTCCAGTTTTGTTTTTCTAAAAACAGTACCTGAAACTAAGCACAATGTTCCAGGTGAGAGTGGATTATCTCACTGGATCTTATAATATACTCCCCATAACAACAGAAACAAAGCAGTTCTACCAAGTCCATTTCCTACCTAGTCAATGAACAGAACACTCTGGTTTTTGCTATTAAATGCTGACAGGTTTTTCCACAAGTAACACAGGAAAAACCAAGGGTTTATTTTGCAAATGGTTAAGAAGTTATAACCCAGCAAAACGCATAGAAAGTTCCTTCCAAATTACTAACAGGCACGGTCACACTAAACATTCTCAGTAAAAGCATTTCCCCAGATTTTCTGGCCTGTTTAAGATAAAAATGAAGGAAGAGGGGGTGGGGGGAGAGAAAGCTATCAGCAGTGCTTATGCATTTCCCATCCAAGGGAGCAGACTCTTGGCTAAATCCAGGAGCAAGCTGAGCAGACTGCAGGTGATCCATTCTTCTGTCACCACCAAGTGCCAATGTAATCAGTCAGAATCACTGCAGGGACATGGGATGGAAGAAAGTAGAGGAAAGCAGACATACTTTATACCTTTTGGTGAAAAAAAAAAAAAACAACCAAAAAAAAAGAAACCACAAGTAGAAGAAAAAGCATGTTTTAAGACAATTCCACATCGAAATAGGGTGTCCTTTAGAAAATCCTTAAATAAGGCCCAATACCTAACTGATACAAAGTAATGCCAAAGGCAGTCTTAAATTTCAAAAAATAGCTAATGATTTGGCATCCTCATTTGGAAGTCAGCTTTCAACAGCTCATAGAGAATCAACATGCAGTTCTTTCTAAGAGGAAAAAATACAGAAAAAATTGTCTTTTGTTTTTTTCCTCCCCATAATCAGGACATCAAAAGATATACACAATTTGGTAATCAGAATCAGTGGCTTTTTCTGAAATAACAGTTCTCTCCCACATTTTACCAGGCGGCAGATTAATTCTGTGATTTGACCTTTACATCAAGCCCAGGCACAGTCAGTGCCTGATGGTTAGAGTTTTCCATCCAGTTGACCACCATCATTATCACTGTTTGAGTATTTGCATTTTCTGTATGTGCCAATAAATGTCAAAGAATACTAAACAAGTCACCATGCGCTAAACCGTAAAAACACTTTCCTGCAGAGATGCAGTATTTCTTATTTCTACTGTGAAACCACCATAACTTTCAAAGCAACAGGTATGAGTTACGGAAGTCTAACTTAACAGTAGAAAGTCATGGTCTTTGCCTCTCAAATGACTGTAACATTTATATAGTAAAGACCCTCAATACACATTTTATAGGAACTGTACTGTAACCTGAGTGGGCATGTGTGAGCATTGGTGCATTTACACACCCTTATATCCCCACACATGCAACTCTTTTGTCCTTATTAATGCCAGTTATTCAGCAAATTATTCAAAGCAGTTGCTGGACTGAGCTTGCCAGTTTGGAGAATAGCTCATGTCACCCAGGAAATGTAATGCAAATTTTATATCCCAGCTGAAGAATCTACCAAGGCTGGGAACTGCCACATTCAGAAGCGCTTCATCAGCACAGGGAAGCAGACCTTAAAAATGTATAGCAGGTTTCCTTCCCTCAACCAACCTGACAGCTGTAGCTACTGCAGCACTGTGCTGAAGGCGCTTCATTAATTCCAGTCAGGGTATGTGGGGCCAGTTGTGGTTGACTAGCCAAAAAGAACCAGCATCTGGGACACGCAGGTCCTACTAGATGAAATCAGAGCAACAGTTAAGCTTACAAAGAAAGTTTTGGCTGTGATTCAAGTTCCACTGTTGTTTACTTAGTAAAGAGACACTATACACAGGGTTATTTGGCTTATGCAGTTCGCCTGGAAGGATAAAAAACCCCACATTTTAGTTCTAAGGGCTATATCATTCCATTTGAAAAGTAAAAAATAAGCAAGTGAAAAGGGTATAATATAACTGTATGTATTTAAAAAACAAAACAGCTATGCTCTCCTTACTTACCAAACTTTTGCAAAGATCACAAAAATACTGAGGTTTCCTTATCATTTAACATAACACTACACAAACTTTAAGCCAAGTATAAAGGAAAGCAGAAACTACCTATAACGCATCACAACACCCTTAAGAGCCAGAATACTGAATACTAAATAATACCAAAAAATCTGATTCAAGAAGGTTTCTTCTTGTGGTCGGAGTACCAATCTTCCCCCCCCCCAGCCCCGCACATCCCTGCCAACACTGCCTAGCAATCATGACAAGTTGTGAGCCAGCATTAAGAACCGATCGTGAAAGCAGAGATTCTAGCATAAGAAAGATGCTCAAGTGGAAAACTGATTGGAGGGGAATGAGAGGAAGGGGGAAAGGAAATAAAGCAGCAAATCACATAACAGAAATTAAGAGACAAACCCGTTTCTGTTTGCCACCACATTTAGAGATGCAAAAAAGAGTATTTTGAACACTGGAGAGCATAAATGTCAGTTGTTATCATTATAGCTTGGCAAACACATGTTGATCCAATAATATTTTATGCAGCTAAAATAAATTTCAGCCATTTTGAGATAATGCCCAGTAGGATAGGTATTATGTCCTCTAATTAGAAAGCTGCTTATTGCAGCACTGAACTAGGAACCATTTGCAAAAAATAAATAAATAAAAAAAACAACTAACACTGCTTTATCTTGTCCTATGAAAGAAACAGATTCTGCTGAAAACAGAATTTCTCTTTTTGAGAAGCAGCACCTAACATAAGAAAATGGGATAAGCTTTGACATTAATGGGTAATGAACACAAATGAAAGAGAAACACTTCCACGAGCATACACTTGTCTATTCATTTCACGGCCACAGAACACAATGAGGTGGAAATGAGCTTTAGAAAAGAAAACAAAAAGCAGATGAACATTCTACCATTATATAAATACAAAGTACTTCTGTTGAGATGAAGCAGAAAGCTTGCACTGACATCTGGAAGAGTAAAGGTTCCTCCCTTACCCTTTACATAGCCATCTACTATTAAACAATCACCACGACAGGTAGCACATCCAGGGCCCATGGACATCTTGAATCCAACAGAGCAAGTGTGGTAGCAATTTTCAAGGGCAAAACATCTGCCAGCTTGCCACACGGCCACTGTCACTTCCACTTCCTTTTTGGAATATCCTCTTCTCAACAAGGCCTGCAAAAATCTCAAAGATACCTGTAGGTATAAAGGTGATTAATACCTACTAAAGGTATCAAAAGAGAAGAATAATAATGAATGTTTTGCTTTGAAAACAAACAAACAAACAAACTCACTTTGTTTTCAATAAACAAGTATGCAATATATTCAGCATGGAAAATAAAGATATTGGAAGTTTTTATCCAAGCATGTCAACTAAGACAAAACAAGCTTGTATTCCACTGTTCATTTTCCAAGAATATTACTTATAAAGTGGTCTTCTTTAAGACATACTAAATATTAGTCACCCAGATTCATTGTGTTAGCAATCCAGAAAAACAAAAAAACTACAGTATTTATAACTGTGCATCCTGACAGCACCTCCTTCAATAGTCTGCATTTGTAAATAATTAAAAAAGAAAACAAGCCAAAGGAAATTGAGTAGTTCTTAATTAAAATTCTCCAATGGAATAATTAGTTGAGGAGTTTTTAGTGATCCTTTAGATGTAGCCTTCACAATCACCATGACCACTACCTTCCTTAGCCCACATTTTCAACGATGTGATAGAGTTGATAGGCAAACACCTCAAAGCTTGAAAATGACAGACAAAGAAGGCGCTACTAAAGTGTGATATATGCATAAGGAATAACAGAAGATATAGCAGGAACTGAAAAATCACCCTGTGAAAACTCCTTGAAGTTTACTTCTGTCTGCATTAAAGCAAGCCATATTGTTTGAATTGGGCTAATTAATGCATCTATAAAACTTCTACTTCCAGCTTAGAAATTAAGAGCATTTGAAAAGCAAGCCATTAATAGTCTCCAGTTGTTTTTTGTGGTTTCAGAAGCAGCAAAGACATACACATTACACTCGCTTCTGTAAGATGTTCTTTCAAAATTCAGAAACAGCGCATTTGAAAAGAAATCTTTTCTCTCTTCAGACAGCTTCCAGAACCTGGAAATCATAGACATGGAAAGGATATAACCAAAAACTTACTGCTATGAAGAAACAAAATAAAACAAAGCAAAGCAAAACAAGATAAAACAAAATAAAATTTAAACAACCTCTCCTTTGCCCTGGACAGTTCATCTGCAGCAATGGAGGAAAATCAGCCCCTTGGACAACAGCTCTTTTCTCCTACCTAGTAAGGTAAAGATAGGAAAAGAAATCTGCTTTTTAAAATTATTCGTGCTAATAGGAAGACAGTTTCTTTAGACTGTAAGGCACAGGAGCAAGGGTAGAATACCTTGATACACCAGCATGTGCCTGATACACGAAAGCTGCATTTAGCATGCAGAACCTGCACTTTTCACAGGTGCCCAAGCAAAGCCAAGTCACTTGAAGTCAGCAGAACAGGCTCCAAAGGCAGGAATAGGTAGAGACAGGGAAGCCAGAGGAGCCAGGAAAGACTTGAGAAACTTCAGAGGGGCTGAAGCAGTTTATCCCCACCCCAATGGATCTTTTCCAGGATACCCCACTCTCCCCAGATTCACTTGGCTGTGGGGTTCTAACATAGTCTCCCGACTTCTTGGTTCCCAGATTGGAAGTCTCTACCTCAGCTTTGCACCACCAAATGTGGTGCAATGTATCCGAGCTGCTCAGATGCCAAAAGCCCCACTTTCCTTCCTCCCCTTCGACCTTGCTGCCCAAGACAAAATGCTTCAATCGCTTCTGCCAGGCCAGTTTAGGTATCTATATCAACAAAAAAGAAACATACCAAAACCAGTTTTCTAGTGGTTTTAGTCCCTGAAGTAACTCACTGTGGTGTAAGACGTACATAAAGACCTGCAGGGAACAAGATGCAGGGGAAAAAGACAGAAGAAAGCAGAGATCAGACCCCACAGACTCATGAGGCCTCCGGTCATCAGCAGTTACATGAGGTCAACCATAGTACAGCAGTGTCCCATTCAGAGTGCCAGGGCCCACTCCTAATTCTTTCCCATACCAATGGGAAAAGAAAAGAAAAAAAAAAAAAAAGAATTCTTTCTGGTTTGGGGGATATTTTTTGGACATCATAAAATATAAGCATGTTCCCAAATTACTATAGATTTTGAAGCTATCTGCACTTAAGGGAGGCAGGGGAAACAGGGCTCACCAATCATCAAGTGCAAGGGATGAGTTTCACTCTGAAAAAAACCCACCATCCTGATTACAGTGTGTCTCAAGCAGCAGATAAACAGGAAAACAAGGACCACCTATTTCTTATGTTGAGCTTGGGCAAGCTCAGCCCAGAAACCTCTTGGAAAAAGAAAGTTTCAAGAAGAAACTCAAGACCTTAAAGAAAAAAAATATAGTTTTTCCATCGCAATGCTGGAGTGCTTTCTTCCCTTTTTTTTAATTTTTATTTTTCAAATTACAGAACATCTAACCAATTAATTCAACTAGCTTTATGAAGCAAATAAACTCCTACCCAGGCAACAATGCAAGTCCATCTTCACATAAAGATCAGCTAATCTTGAGCAATTACTTCAATTCACTCACAGTAAACAAGCCCTCATTCAATAAAACATTCATTAACTTTCTTTCTTCAGTTTCTTCTCTCTTCTTGCCTCTGCCACACTTCCCCTATTACACATTGCAGCCCCTATTCACCCTGCCCTCACAGCAGAATACCCAGGTACAGATTGTTCCCCATGTGCAGTTCTTCTCTGTCCCTCTTCTGCATGCCCTGGCAGAAGAGAATGCAGTCCTTGTAAAACATGACAGGTAGCCTACAATACATAATGCAAAGTAAAAACCTAGGCAGGCAGCCAACTTCATGAGAAAGCTATATGCCTCTCCCCCTGGAAAAAAAAAAATTTTTCTTCAAACACAAAAATTAACATTTTGGTTAACAACATCTGAGGTTTCAACAAGTGAAAAATAAAGAAAAGCAGATGCCTTGAAATTACAGCTTTCATATGATCCACAACCTACTGCAGAGAAAAAAAAAAAAAAAAAAAAAAAAGAGAGATGAATTTTTATCATTTCTACCTGAACACATAAACCACATTTTGACTTGATTAGTCACCTTGCACAGTCAGAACAAGTGACACTTGTCTTTTCTGTGCTGAAGTTGTGCAACTTGTTATGTATTGCAGTTAAATAAACAGCCTACTTCTTTCTAGAGTAGGCAAGGCCTTAAAGCTAGTGCTAGAGTAACTTTCCATTTTCAGTGGGATAAAGGCCTACCATCATAAGCAAAGAAAAACTTTAACTTTAGCATCATTGGGGTGGGATGCTCTGTGCAACCGCAATCTCTGCTCTCTTACACTTCTTTCATTGATGCTTCAAGAAATCAGGCTTGTGATAGCCACATTAAAAGCAAGCCAAAGTCAGTGACATTGTTGAGGGATTCAGGTTCTTGATATGAAGCATCCTGGCGCTACTAATCTTCTTAGATAGGGACTATTTCTCCAGTTCTCTACTGCTGTATTTCAGTCAAATACTCCACACAAGTGGACTACGTGCAGCTCAGACTTGTAACACATGTCTAGTTTGTTCTACATGGCTGGTGCAACTGTTAGTGCTTCTGGTAGCATTTACTGCCATAGAATGATAGGTATTTTGCTCTCTAAAAATAGGAGTACTGCCAAATCAAGAGTAATAAAACCACAAATTCAAGATTAAAAACAAACAATGAAACTGCAAAATCTATAGGCAAGGTAAGCAAAAACTTATAGGCTGCATAATGCCAAAAGAGCATTTTGTATAAATGTGTAAACACTTACACAAGAAAGGCTGACAGTTCAACTGAGCAATAAAAACTAAGTCATGCAAAAACCTCTGGAAAATCTTCATCCTAAATACGATACAATCAGTGTTACAAAATTTTAGAAATACTAATCTTATATTTTCTTCCTAAATGAGGTTATTTTCAAGAATTATGTCTTCTGTCCCCCAAAAAAGAACACATAAGAACCAGATCATAAAAGGATTCATTCTCAACACTTGAGTTTAGCATACAGATATTCCTTCCTTGTCTTCACCACCTTCTTTTTATTCTCCATGCAAATCTTCTTACCAATGGTTCTCAAAATCTTGCAAGATATCCATCTGTTCTCCAGAACCTTATCTCCACAAATTCCCATTGCTAAAACTGATTCCCCTCACTAGCTTTATAATAATTAAAATGAAAAGGCTTGCATTCAATCCCCACTGACAATTTCAAGTATTTCATCTAAAGCTGCGTGCTGAGATTAAGTTCATTCTCATCATGGCAGCCAGTATGGGGCTGTGTTTTGGATTTGTGCTGAAAGCACTGTGTTGATAACACAGGGATGTTTTAGTTTTTGTTGAGCAGTGTTTACACAGAGCCAAGGCCTTTTCTGCTCCTCAACCCCACCCCACTAGCAAGGAGGCTGTGAGTGCACAAGGAGCTGAGAGAGGACACAGCCAGAACAGCTGATGCCAACTGATCAGAGGGATATTCCACATCATATGGCATCATGGTCAGCATATAAAGCTGGGGGGAAGGTGGGCCTGGAGGCTGTTCCTTGGGGACTGGCTGGGCATCGGTCATTCATGGTAAGCACCACTTGCCTATCTTAGGCATTATTTCTCTGTTACACTTTCCTTTTCCTTACAAATTGTTACTATTATTCTTTTATTTCAATTATTAAACTGCTGTCATCTTAATACACTAATTTCCTCACTTTTGCACTTCCAATTCTCTTTCCCCTGTCCTGCTAGATAGTGAGTGAGCAAGAGGCTATGTGGTGCTTAGCTGCTGGCTGGTGTTAAACCACAACAAGCTATTAACTCTTAAACCTGTTGTGAAAACACCCAAGCCAATCACCATTTTCCTTACCATCAAAGGAAGTTATTTTTGTCCAAGCAATAAATCTCATAAAGGACTTCAAATATACTAATATACTAACCAGCTTTTTAAGTCATCAGTGAAAATTATTTAATAGGATGCAGCCTGGCATTACCCATCACCAGACTCATTCTACTTCTTCAGGGTGTTCTTATTCAAAACATCTTCTTCATTGGTCATTAAAACCAATGAAAATAATTTCTATAAAACCAGAAATTTAGAATTCTGAAAATAAATTCCTGATTCTATAGTTTCTATAGACTCTGCACAACAGGAATGTCAGTAGAGACTTCCACAACACCAGGTCCTGATTTAGGTCAGAAAGGGCTCCTGGCATACTTCACATTTCTAGTTCCAATGTACTTTCACATCTTTAGGTTTTAAGTAGTGTTGAATTTCCTACTATTTTAACATGCAATTAATTGCTGAAATTTATACTATTGGCATTGTTATTTGTTTCATTTCTAGCCAATAGAAAAATTATCAGAAACTGGGTCTCACAGATTCTTGTAAAAGTCTTCAAACATGTCGTCAATAAACACACAACCTTTTGAGTTCACAAGTTTCTTCAAGGTACTTCAGAAAACTTTAATCACAATAACTCATTAATATAAAAAGCAGCTTTAAGTGCAATTTTGTATTATCAGAAGTCCCTTCCTGTTCAAGGCATGTTCTTACAATATTTAAACAGATACCTTATCAGCACTAAAAGTTTCCATAATGTGGTAGACCTAAATAGGTTATATGCAAACATTCTTAAAAACAAGTAATTCTTGTACCTGGATGGTCTCATCTGGTCTAACAGAGCTTTAATAGAGCTACTCATACATGACACAGTATGTAGGACTGGAAACCAAAATTACTTTTCCCTTCCTCACGTTTGATTTTTTACATTATTCATCTTCAACTGTTACAGATCCTTTCCAGATGATGGCTCATTTTACAGGAGATGGTAGCTTTTATGCGGCTTTACTCAGGTCTTCATCACATCAGACAGATACTAAGTTTTCATAGTGACATAACTACTTGAAAAAGCGGTCAAGAGCAGTAAAATACCAGCAGAGCTAAGAGCACTATCCATTCATTATTTCAGGTCATGGTTTGTATTTTCTATGAACAGCTTAGTTCACTTCCATAATGACCTAGAATGTTGTAAAATATGGAAACACACCTTCATTTCGTATTACTGTTATGGTTAAGGAATTTTTTTCAATTTAACTGAAATTTTGTACATGAATCTTGCGACTGAAAAGATAGGCTTCTTAAGAAAACCATGACCACCCCCCAGAAAAACCACAAACAAGCCCAAAAAAAAAGAAAACCACCCTAAAGGAAAGCCTAAAAAACACCTCAGTCTCTTCCTGGTACCCACAAATATAGAAGAAAGAAAAAAAAAAATCTCACCTTTTCTATGTATTGTCTCAAACCATATGAGAATATTAGCAGATTGAGTTAAATGCGAACAGACAAGAACACTGATGCAACCTGTGATTAAAAAAGAAACTACACCAAGATTCTTGATACAACCATGTCACTAGGGATTTGACATCACAGACTGAAAAAGCAAGTTGAAGACCAGTACTTCTAGAAATGAAACTATTATACTGAACCTGCACGTGCTATGCTTGTTCTTAAATGAGAGCATCCATTCTTAAAGTCTGTATTCCATCTCTGGAATTAACAGAAGAGGGAGAAAGGAAAGCATTAATTGTGGAATCCTTTTTCATGCTTTCTCAAAAATTTCCAGAGACAAGGTTATTTCTGGTTACATCCTTCAAGCACTGTATCACTAGGCAGACAGTATTTAGAGAACATACATATTTAGCAGAGTTGCATCATCATTCACTGGCCACTTGACAAGTTTAGAATAGTTCATAATATAAGCAGTCATTTTAATAAATCTCTAAACTGCCGTGTTATGACATACAACATTACTAACATTACAGACGTTAAAGCACGTGTCTATTGTGCTACGTGCCAGCTAACAAAAAAGACAAATAATAAAAGGTAAAGCTCTTATGTTAATGTGAATAGACAAATATTTCACTAAATGTAATGCAGTCCTCAAGAAAAAAAAAGGTGAATTTAATTCATGGTTATTTGAATTATCATCCAATGTAATAAAATCCTTTTTAGAATTAAATTACCTCCTTTAGGCATAAAAAAGGATAATCATAGGCTTTCTTACTGACACAGTCTTTTGTAAATACTGAAAATGTCTTACCAACTATGATATTGTCATTTCAAAGGGTATTCATAAAAATTGTTCCAAAAGTCATATGTAAAATAGCATCAGTAACTTAAGTACATTTTTTAATTGTCTCTGCATTAGGGTGTCTTCTTAAAAACCACAGTGAAATAAAAACATGAAAGGAAAATCACAGGGAAAGAAAGATGCTATGCTGATAAACTAAAGAGAGATAAGCATCCCAAAATCTTCTCAAAGTCCTAAAAAAAAATTAAATAAATATATAAACAAGCAAACAAAATCAAACAGACTGACTGACTAATCTCAGAACCTTAAATCTCGAAATGAGCATCTGCTTGGCCACATAAAAATAACTAAACCAAGGAGCCAAGCAATCTTATTCCCTGCAAAAAGCAGAACCAAATATTCAGAATCTACAAACACAGCTTCTGGTTTGTTAGATTTGAAGACAGATCTAGGAGAGGACCTTTCACACCAGTTTGGCAGGACATGTAAAGAGTATCTGGAGAGAACAAGATGAGCACAGGGCTACAAAGGCTGAAAAACACAACAAGAAGACTTCAAGATTTGGGCTCTGTTTAGTCATGCTTCACTTTAATAAGCAGTAAGAACCCAAAAGCCCAAATGTTTCTGCTGGTATCAAGTCAATCTACCTGATTAGATTCCCAGCTATGGAAAGATAAGAGGTGAAAATGTAAGATTTATCCAGTTCAATGAAAAAGAACTTTGTAAGAGGTTCCTCCTCAGTGAGAAACTCAGCCTCAGGTTTAGCATAATCACAGGAAAAAAAACACATATTTTAATGCTGTCTGAATAAAAGAGCTTGCAGGATTATGGGATTGTCCTGTTGCTGTTTTAAAGCTGATTCCAAATGGTACAGGAAGGATATGGCTATTCACATCCAGGTTTTAAAGGAATACATTTGAACAACAACAATAATGATGGCAATACAAAACACAAACAGAAAAGTAAAGATCCAGGTATGAAAAATTTACCTACCACATTCCACAAGTTAGCATCATTGTTAAGGACAGGTCCAAGTCCTGATGGTATCCTTCTGTTTGCTATACAGGGCTAACTCTCCATTAATTGTAATGAGGTAGTGCAGGTTTCTACTTTCCAGCCCCATACTGCAGCCCTGTTTTTGGGTAGGACTCCTTTCTGGTGACAAACGGTTTGCATGAGCTCAGAACTTCTCCCGCAAAGTTAACTGTGTGACAGAGACATCCAACCTATCCTTACCAGTATTGCCACAGCTTACAGACTGATGGTCACTCATGTGGACAGTCACATTATTTTCTACCTAATGTTATTTGGCAGAGTTACAGGAGCTGCGCATCTCAGCTCTGAAGGGTCACTACCCCACTCAGTCACATTCAGGTGGTATCCAGACAAACCATTTTTCCATATTAAAGTTTTATATCCTGCTATGAAAGCTTTGAAATAGAACTGACATCTACAGACATCATGAGAACAGTCACTCACAATAAACAGATTTTCTAACTAAAAATATATTCTATGAATACAGGCTTAAACTCTTGCTAACCTCCATTCTTTATTCTGACCTGTTTCATAGTTCATCTGTCCAGTACAGTCTAGAAACATGGTACTATGTCCTTTACTCAGATTTACCTTGATCTGAAAACACTCCATTTCATATTCAGCACTTCCTTCACTCTTGATACCTATGCTCATATCACCACTTCATACCTATGCTCATTCTACTTTTTCTCCAAGCAGCTGCTAAAAGCAGTTAAGAGAGAATATCAGGCAAGAGAGACTTCTGATCCAACCTAATCTGGCAGGTTTCATGTGCATCTTATCTATCATACTAATCCTCCCTTCTAAATTACAGACACTAACACATGCCGCACATGCTTATGCAGCCCACACTACAGAAATATTCACCTGCCTTATACAGCTTCACATCGGAGTATTGATCAGTTAAGCATGGTTTGTCAATCATTCCCTCTACTTGGAAATTCACTACAAGAAAAGGGTTGTTTGTTGTTTTTTCCTTCTCCAGAGAATGAGGCCACAATATTTATACCAAAACTATTATACCAGACCATTACTAGGTTGGTGAATTTCCAAAAAGGATTTGGGACAGAGGCTACAACAGTGAAAGTGCAATCAGTATTTCTATACAATATTTTTGTTTTCAGTGTCAGATGGGTATCTCCAATCTTTAGAAATCAACAGAACCCTTACCATGAAGCATCTATATCTGATGCATAGTGACCTACAAAAGCAAAGAAAGAAAAAGATTACCAGAGATCACATCTGTCATAAAAGTAGTCTAGTGTTTTCTCCCATTTCTGCACACATCCCATTTCCAGATTATGCCCATATTCCCCACTCACCCAGCAACTGTGGAAAACTGCTGAAGCTGTTACATAAGTGAGTCTCTAAAAGACCCTACACACACAGGTATCACATAAAAAAGCTGCACAGATAATTAAAACATAATAATGTTTTATGTATGCTACATAGAATTTTATATCCAGTAACCACCTTCCAAAAGTTTATACCCCATCTTAAGTTTATCCTAGATAAAAGCTCTTATACATTAATTGATCAAGGCAAAATTTAGACTCTCACCATATTAGTTAAAATAATATGGTGACTTTAAGAAGAATCCTTTCAAGTAGCCGTGCATAACAGAGTTAATCCGTGCAACTGCCTGGAGAATCAAGGCTGCAGACTACAAATGTAATAGCCAACTTGCAACCTAAAATGAGATCTGAATGCACAGCAAAGTAAAATTAGGAGGGAAAAAAAAAAAAAGAGGAAAAAAAAAAAGTCATAAAAAGTGCAGCACCAGCTAAGTCCAAAACAACTTTCTGTAGATAATGTGCCTGTGAGATCACACTCCCACTTAAATACTGCTTACCACCTCACTCCTTTCTTTCAGGAAGGCCTTCTTTCTCGCAGCAGAGAAGGAACCGGCATTTTCAGGCAAACTAGTTTTCAATCCAAACACAGAGTGATTAAAAATGGGGTATACATTGGAACCTGCCTGCTCCGTGAAGCTGTCATAAAATTGGAACAGATACCTGGCTGTTACCAAGGAAACAGCAAGCAAAGTCCTATGTAAACTATTAGGTCTTTTAACCAGAAAATTAAGAACAAAAAGAGGTCTCAGTACAGAAATGATTTACTGCCATCTACAAAACAAACTCAGTCCCTAAGTACTTCGTATCCTTTAATCAAGTGAAGGCAGATATAAGCTTTGAAACTTGGGATTTCAGAAAGAACTTCAAAGTTCTTCTGGAGAAATACTATGATCTGCCTTTAGTTAAATAGAAATCTCAACATTGGCAACAGCAGTGTCTTCAAGTATGCAAAAAGCTACAGAATTTATACACACTAACAAAGACCAAAACTTACAATATATACATGTGTGTAAAAATTGCCATGTACCATACATAGTAACTTTTCTAAAAAGCACATCCCTTTCTCTCCCTTTGATTCTAGTTCAAACAAGACACAAGGATCTGAGGCCTTCCCTAAAACACTGTTTCCAAACAAACAGAAGAAGCCAAATAATTCAGTTACCTGGAAATAAATACCATTCTACATGACCTATTCCTTATCTGTATGAGTGTATTTTCCTTCTTGTCAAAGTTTCCCCTGTACTTACTGCTGCTGCAGCTCTGGCAGTATCGGCCAGTAAGATGACCCAAGGAAAACCAAGAAAGCTGCTAGTGTTGTAGCTGTCACATGGTGTAAAATTGCTGTGAGCAGGATGAGACAATGATGTGCTTGAATGATAGCAGCTGTTCTGCACTGGCATCGCCATGAGCAGAGCTGTAATCACAGCCAGGTGCGGTGGTGGGAATTTGGGGTGATAAAGGCCACGCCTGCACCTGTGGTGTTCTGTAAGTTCTGTAACATGCTGTATTTGTTTTTTAACGACCATCTGTCATTTTGACAAGCTCCCTACCTGAGTGCCACCGGAGCGAGCCAGCTTTCGTATTTCCTTAACAAGGCCTCTCTCCCTTTTGTACAGCACCCAATTTCAGACTCATATGTGCTTCATGAACAGAAAAGGATATGGTAACTATGATGTAGGAACCACTGAATCATAAGAATTTGAAACACTCCTAGTTACTGTGATCAAAGCTAAATCCTTTAGGAAGATTACCCGCATCAGAACCCTGACAAAAAAATCCTGAGACTCGAGTACTTTTATACTGCACACCTTCGAGATAAAGCACGATTTCCCTGTTACTGAGAGGGGCTTCCTGCTATTACATTTAACTACGGCATAAGAACACGTTAAACGAGGGCTGCTGCACCTCTTGATCCATCCGTGCAGCTTCAGGCCTGGCCACCAGCTGCAAATGCAACAGTCTACGGATAGAGACCTCAACTCCGAGGCCATTAAAAGGAATATTTATTCGGAAAGCAAAAATAATCCTAATCAAGCGCTCATTTACACAACGAGAAGTACATGCCTTACAAGCAAGGAATAAGGGACGCCAAACCCGCTCGCGCCCCAGCGCCCGCCACTGTGTGGAAAGGCACAGGGGCACCGCTCAGATTCTGGCTACGATTGCACCGTCCGAGGGAGCGTGTACAGCGGGAGGGAAGCGGAGGGTCCGGCCGAGCCCCTTCATCAGCGGCAAGGCGCTGCCGGCCGGTGCCCTGGTACCTCAGAAGTTCGACCCCCATCCCCGGCAAATGACAGTTATCCGCTCCGCACCAGCGGAGGCGACGCGACCACCCCACCTCAAACCACCACCATTCCCCCCACGCCGCCCCTGTTCCTGCTCCCGTTGCCGCTTTTGCATTCCCAGAACCTCTCCTATCACCCCTTTAAGCCCTTGTTTCAAGACGGGCACGGCTCTCATCCAACTGCGGCCGCAACGCGGCAAGAAGCGACCGCCGCGGGACCTGCACATTTATCCGATAGGAAGGGAGAGGGCAAGCAACCACTCGGTGCGGCCCCAGCAGTGCAGGGGCAGCGAGAGCCCGGTGCCCCACCCCGACCCCCGTCGCCCGGGAAGTTGAAAGCGGTTCAGTCGTTCCCCACACCGAGCAATATATCCCCTTCCCGCCGGAGAGAGGCAGCGCCCGCAGCCGCGGGACGCCCGCCTGTCGCGGAGCAGCAGAAGCAGCAGCGGCAAACACCTACCCGGACAGCTTCCCAATCTTCACAAAGCTAAACACATCCATCCATGCAGCCGGCTAGCTCTGCCCGTCACACTCACTCACTCCAGCAGCGGCGACGACAGAAGCAGTTCCATGTCGGGAGAAGGTTGCGTCCAGCGTCAGCAACAGCCCTTGCAACGGCAGGAGCCGGCAGAGGCTGCTACCCCCCTCCGGCTGGGAGCTGGGCGTGCAGCATCTCTCAGGAGCAGCACTCATCAGCGCGCAGCCCTCCCCCTCTGCTCCCCCCTCCCCGCCGCCCCTCTCGCTGCCTCCTTGCCCCCTCCCTGGGGTAACTCAAGGAACCAGGAGAGCGAGGGAGGCTGTCGCTCAGGAGTGCTGCCCTCCGCGAGGGCCCCGCCGCGCTCCGGGAAGGTGCTGAGTGGAAGGCGGCAGCGCCCCGCAGCCCGCTGCCTCGTTGCAGTATCCCCAGAGAAGGAAGGCGGCGAGGATGGGGGGGCTGAGGAGGGTGGAGGGTACGGCAGGGGGAGTTTCTCCTCTCGCCGGCAATGTCTCCCCCTCCTGAGGGTGAGCGCAGGGCGCAGGCTGCGGACCGGGCGAGCGCCGCCCGCTGGATCCAGCCAGAGAGCGCCGGCAGAGGGCGGGGGGCCCGAAGGGGCCCGGCTTCCCTCCTGCCGTTGTGGGACTCCCCACAGGGCCTCCGCAGCCGGGGCGGCGGGGACGGAGGGCAGGGGGTCGGGCATTGAGGGGGTGCCCTCTCCTGGCTTGCCTCGGCTGGGAGAGGGAATGGGCATACCTGGTGAGGGGACGCGGCTATTCGCCAAGCGGGGGAGCAGCACCCTGAGCATTACAGGAAGCCCGCAGCCCGGGGTCCTTGTTCGAAGCAAAACTGGTTAAAGCAAAGGCCTCTTCGCTCCGCTCCCGGCGATCTCCCCTCAGCTATCGCACTTGGCCGTGCTTCCCTCCCTGGTGGAAAGGGACGGTTGGCCTTCAGCCCTTGCACTGGCTACTCATCACTCACCAACGGTGGACAGCTGATGAGCAGAGCTCCAGTCCACCGCCTGGCGGTGGTACCACCCTGGGACCTCTGTACCTGCGCCCGTAAAAAAGACTTGGAGGAACGGAGGCCTCGTTGTGACAGAAACATGGTAAGGCTGGTTTGTGGCAACTAATTAAAATCAAGCATTGTTCATATCACGTCTTGTAGAAAAATGACACGTCCGGATGTCCTGATGCAAGAACAGTAGAGACACGCTGCCTCATGCTTTTGCCCTGCATTAGACTTCAAAAAAGACACTGGAGTTTAGCTTTCTGTAAGCTTGCTGTAAGTGAGAAAGGTAAGTAAAATTCAAATACGTCTTCCCACAAGCTCTAAACTGCAATACAATAATTCTCAGCATGGGAATGGATTTTCTCCACTTCAGTGTTTTTATTTGTTCCCTGAATAAACTGGTACACTCTTTACTTCCTGCATTTACAGGGTTTTGGTTCCTTCTGCAGGCTTGCACCTGCACTCTCCTACCAACCAAAAACTTCAGAAGTGACAGTAGAGCCCAACGTGCAAGTTCCAGCAGCCAGATGAAAACAATGCACATTTTTAGTATTAAAACTTGTGTTGATAAGAGAACAAAAAGAGCAGACAGCATGGACAGTCACTGTGAATTGGGTTTCAAACTATTCTTTAAAACAATAACAATGAAGAATGACTGATCATCCATTTACACTCGAAGAACATTGAATAGCAAAGTAAAAAAACACTTGCTGGCCTACAATAGAAGTAACTGGTTTGGGCATATTCTGAAATGCCATATGAAGTATTTTATGCTAGTGCATCAAAAGACTTATCTCGTTCTTCCATGTAACTATATTTATTTATTTATTGTTATACCAGATTTTCATAAAAGGCAGAACCTATGCCAGTCATTCACACTGCTCTATTGATCAGTAAAAGTTACAAAGATAACACAGTTTCAGCTGGTTAGAAACTGTTTTATTTATAAAACTGTCATTATTTATTTATAGACTAAGGAGATAGGCCAAGATCCTACAAAGCTAACTGAAGCTGGTGGAATGATATACCATCTATAAAATTAAGTACATATGCTCTGTATCAAACAAAGTTCCTGTCTTGAGTGCTTCATGATCCAAGGCTTGTCACGTAAAGGTACCTTAAAGTTGGGAGAGCCAGAGAAATTAAGAAGTTCTGAGGGGTCACTAGAATTTCTGTGGTTTCAGGGTGTCTAGGTAGAAAAGCAAATGGGATCCTATGGTACATTGAATGAGGCATTTCCAATAGAGACAGGTAGAAAAGCAGAAAGCATAAGATCTGGTCAGCAGTGCCATATTCAGCTTGTTCAAAAAGTACATTTGAGAAAAAGGAGAGCAGGTGCAAGAGGGTGCTGAAAGACTGTTAAAGGTAATGAAGAGTTGATCTTATAAGAGGCGATTTGGCTAGCAAAACAAAGACTAAGAGGTAAAAAAGATTGTTTATAAATACATCAGTATGGTAAACACAGGACATATCCAAAATGTTAGGGCTTTATGGAAAGTCATTAAAATTTGAAATTAAAATTAAATTATCTTCTTTTTCTTTGACGTTCCAAACAGATATATGCAGCATTGTTATATTTATAACTACTTTTATATTTTTGTTTTCCTAGGCAAAACTATTGCAACACTACATATTTTCCAGAAAGGCTGTGAAGATACTGTTGGAATAGCTAACATCTTGGAAGTCCATTAACACTAGTATCACAGTAGTCATATTTCTAGATGTGCAGACATGAACAGAGAACCTGGACAAGTGTGCTTCTTCCAGCTGTGCTGGGTCCTGATATCGTTTTGCAGCTCTGCTATGGGGAGGAGACTGGGGTATGAGACTGAGTTTCTCTGGGTTTTGGTGTCATAGCAAGTGGATATAAAGCTACACCAGGGCCATAGGAGAAGATTAAAATTTGCCTACCCAAAGCAGCAAAGTGGTGGGCATTGTTCTATTTCAAGAGTAAATGTGGATATATACAGTTAGGGCTGGCTTTGAATCTGTCACCTGTACTCTAAAATCATATTTTGGTATTATATTTTCATTTGCAGAAGCATCAACTATACGGTGTCATGACTGAAGTCTTGCACATACATTTATACTTTTTAGTTACTACAGTGAATTCTTTTCACTAATTACCAAAAGTTAGGGATCCAACCTCAGCTAGTCATACCATAAGTCTGTGGTGGACAGGCACTTATCACTCCAAAATATGTCCTCCTAGAAAAAGTGACATAACTTGCCTTCTGCAGGTGCTTATTTTCTCTGTCCATTCCAGCTGAGAGGAAGCCCAGATGCCTGCCTTTCAGTAGAGAACTGTCTTCCAGATGTCTAAAGTTAGGTGAAATAAAGCCCGTTTGAAGGTGACAAAAGTGCCTGTAAATGCTGAATAAGGACAGACATCTGAAGACAGGAAAACAACATGCAATTAGTATCTCGGTAACAAACAATAATTGAACATGAAGTTCTTAATCTTAAAGCAGGAATCTGACATCAATTCCTGGCTGAATACTTTGCTGGCTGTTTTATAGAATGGCATGGTAAATATAGCTTTTTGAGGATGCTTTGTTACTGTGTACTGTTACATTTTGTCCAAAGTAAACCAATTAGGACACTTAATACTAATGTTTCATGCAATCATAGATATCCTAGTGTAGACTGTGGGACAGTAAAAGCCTTAATTTCATATAGTATGGCAGTTTCCTATGCATTTATGGAGAAGGGAGTCTTTGTCTTGTTTTATAACACTCCTTGTTCTAAAGGAAATGGCACATATGTAATGCACGTAGGAATTTTATGCCATCTTAACTTTAAAAACAATTAAGTCACTATAAGGACTTAATTTTTTGAATACCCTAATTGTTTTGGTCCCAGGGAAACTGCTGTGAAGATGCAATTTAAATATCTTTATGAATGAAGTGAAGAAACATTTATTTTTGTTCCTGGGTTTTAGGGTTTTTCATTTTTCCTTCTAAGTCACCAAATACTCACTGGAAGAATATGCTTTGAGCCTTCCTGGATATCACACAGTACAAACTTTTAGTCTTGTAGCTGGACCAGTATAATATCTGTTTTGTTTCTTACAAGATGAGTAGGACTTCATCCTAGAGAATTTAAATGAAGAGAGGTAGAATCCTAAACCAAAAATAAAATGTGAAACCCCTGGAAATGGCCAAGGTCTAGTTTTCATGTTAATACATTTGGATGTCTCACAAGTTTTCCTGCCAACATAAGTTTAAAACCCATCTCTATACACTGGGTTTGTTTAAGTCTAGTCGATTGTTTTTAATGATTTAGGATCTTAAAAAGATACTTAAAAGTGCTGTATCTCACTTTCAAAATGGTTTTGGATTCACTTCCCAAGAACACAGCTGAAGGCACCATGACTTTTCTGCAGCGCTTGATGATATTATTCATCCAAATGACAACAATGTTTAGAGGAATGTGATAATAAAATCCATTGAGTAATGAGGTGTTAATGCATAACTGGTGATGTGAAGTTTCAAAGGAAGATATTTTGTCATTGTGATCTGATATTTACTGAATGCTGTTTCTAAAGATAGTTATGACTAAGTCATGTGGTTAGTTCTGTAGTACTCTGGGCTACTTGAATTTTAAACTGTTGCATTTCTTTTTCAGCCTTGAAGCTTCAAAACGCACATTTTCTAGAGTCCATTTCTTTGGTGCTTACTACCCATATATAAACGTTGTAGCCATTACAGATTTTCTCTATGTCCACATTTATAGTATTATCAAGAAATCCTTCTGTTTACCTTGAGTCTTTCCACCCAGCTTCTGCACCTCGTTTTTGGCACTTTTACCAAATAGTTTTATCAGGCTTTTTTTTTTTTCCTGACCCATGCAGACTGTTAAACACTCAATATTTTCATTTTTGCTGTAAATTTAGTGGGATAGATATGATATGTCACAAACAAATTAAATCATAGATGGTTAAAAATTTAAATAGCAGATAAGGTTTCTTGCCAGTTAAGAAGCAAATAAATCTAGAGGCCTAAAGGCTTCTAAATTGCATGGAACAAAATAAACAAGGATATTACAACTGACATGACAATTCTGCTGAAGCCAGACATACATAATCAAACCTGTACAAGCAGGCTGGTTAAAGACAGTTAACAAAAACTACTGGTTGCTATAATGAACTGTAAAGTCTTGCAGCATATTGAACCTGCAACATTAAAAAGCATTAAAAAGAATGTTTTAATATGTTGCAGTGCACAGATGAGGTCAAAGTAAGGAACAAGACCTTAGGCAGCATATTGATAACATTTTCTGCTTCAATGAATAAGACAATACTAACACATTATTTATTTTAAAATAAACTGGTCTTTATAAAAAAAGATTCACTTTTCTATAATGGATATGTATAAAATATTCAAAGCAAAATATGGAAACAGCACAGTTTTCTATAGTGTCTCTTTTACTGTCAAAAGATTCAATTCAATAAAATCTTTAAAACGCGTTTGTAAGAGCAGCCCTATTCATGGCACCACCTAGTCTAAAATGTAACTTGAGACAACTGCAAAGTTAAGCATGTGTTTAAGTGTTGTTTGAATAAATATGATTTCACAAATCATAAGATATAAAGATTAATAAAAAAATAATGTGAAATGGTAGCATGCAAGTAAGTGTACTTGAAATTTATTTACAGTAAAGAAAAAAACAAAGAAAAAATGAAACCTCATCCACTCTTTCTCAAGGCAAATCTGAATTCTGCCATCAAGTGTCTGGTTTTTTTACTTTAACTGAAATAGTCTGCAGATTGAAAATTTAGTGGCAGATTTAAAGAAAATTATCAAGGTTTGCATTTTAAAATTAATAAAATATAAACCCCCCAGGACTAATGCTGAAGTTTTCCAACTGTTATCTACTGTGTTATTCAGTTGTGATTAAAATGATCAGATTTGTGGTGAATTTTAAAAATCAGAAGCATAATCTATTTTTTATTAAACCACCATTGAAACAAACCAAGGACAAGATGGATATATGAGAAACATATTGGGGTGAGAAACCTTTATTTTTGTTTGTAGTCTGAAATTTAAAGTCTTCATAAATATTTTTTTAATTATTATTCTTTGCCAGTACCAGAACATGATTTCAGCTGTAGCTTGTAAATTTGCCAGCATCTGGCTATGAACACAAACTATTTCTTTTTTTTTCCCTGTCAGAATAGGACATTACTGTGAAACTCAAGAAACATTGTAATCTTTTGTTCTGCATGAATTTTCCTGGGAAATATCTGCGACCATCTGAGCTGATGAGAAAAAAAAAAACCCAACTTCATAAGAATAAAATAGCTTACACTCAGAGGAGAAAAAAAAAAGACAAGTTTTCACAATGACTAGAAACTTCACAGACACAGTGTTTTTATCTGGGTGCCAAAACCTAGTTTTCTCAGTCCATATTTAGGCATTTGCAGATAGGTGGCCTACTTCTCAGTATCACTAAACATTCACAAATGAAAAAGCAATTGCTAGTTACTTCTAAAAACCAAGCAGCTTATACAAAGTATCCTGAAAAACAAATTTCAGCATTTAGTTTTGAAATTTTCAGCCTGTGTTTTTAAAGATCACACCATATTTTATCCACTAAAATGTGTTCTTTTGATCTTAATTGCAAGCTTAATAAATCTAGACTCATGAATTTTATGTGAGGTTTCAAGCACTAGGTAATTACTCCTAGTTTAGGTGGGTTGTAGTGCTCTGAAGCACCTATTCTTGACCATAGCATCAACACCAACAGAACTTTCTGTCTGTGCAGATCAGGGTTTGATCCCAGTGTAACTGTGTATTCAGGGTGTGTACAGGCAAGCACATCACCTGGCTTGCATTAAGAATGCTGTTTCTTCCAGATAGAAGAAAAGACGGCAAATCTGTCTGTAGAGTAAAATACAGTAAGGTAGTTACTTGCTGAGTGTACTTTGTAACATGCTAAGAAGTCTTGCATGCTCAAGGCACTTCTGTTTATTCAAGTAACCGCTGGTGAAAATCTTTGGGGGTTTTGATTTTGTTCAGGCCATGTAGTTTCTAGAACAGAAATTAAGTCTGTGATGGGGCTTTGTAATAAATACTGGAAAAGAATTATCATGGGAATCTGGTATATGGGAAGACCAGTGGGAGCTGCAAAGCTGAAAGACACAGGAAGATGCCATAAAGTTTACAGAATTTTCATAGGAAAGTGTGTGCAATTTTTAGAAACACACTGCAGTCAATAAGAAGTATTCTGTAAATACAATGCAATTAGGAAATTATTTATGTCCACATGGTGCAAGCCTAATGCTTTTGGTTAGGAGGAAACAGAAAACCAGTCTTTTAATACCCATGAAGGCAAGTGGCCTACTGCATGTCTGAGTAATCTGCATGTAAAGGCACTTATGCCATGTTTTCCGTTAACAGAAATCAGTTTGCCTGGATCATCAAGAAACATTGACAACAGTGTTTCACACCTGTACTCTCTTCTTCAGGTACCAGTTCCAATCTAACTGAAATTTAAGGACCGGCATTGTCTCCATGCTCATTATCTCAGACCTGTCTTGCCCTTACACCTTTGCATCCTGAAGCTGGAAGCAAGGAAGTCAGCTGCAGAGCATTCCCCTGAGAAGGGCATTTTAGTCTACATTGTGCACCTTAATCACACAAGTGGACATGCACAACTTCTAGAGTCAAAAGGGAGTCAAAGAGCCAATGCACAGCATAAGAATCATCAGTCTGTGCAGATCAGCTTACAGCGTAGAGTCATGTTAGAGCACAATGCAATATCTCTTTCTTTGTGCTCCCTAGTAGAAACAGTCTTTAGAATTCACTGACATTTAATCATCCGCCTCATATCACTCCTTTTCAAAATAGCTATTTTGGTGCTATGTGGGGGTTGTCACAGAAATGGTTGCCTAATTCTAATCTATATTTTGTGATATGCACACAGATCTTCTACTGATAAGCATTTTACATCTGAATGCAATAATAAAGGAATTAAGAGTGATTCTGTTTCATGAAATAGCAGTGACGTACTTACCAGATATTCCTTGCTCTTGCAAAAAGAAACCTAGCACAGGTTCCACAAAGCTATGGAAAAATGGTAGTACATCAATACACATTCCCCCTGCCTGCTTATCTCCTTAATTTCAGTAGTTAACAGGTGAATGGGTTTTCAGTAGGGTCCAAGACATCAGGACTTGTTCCATGTAAATGGCAGGGACTGGTATTTTCAAATCACTGCTGGCATGTAGCTGAGGTTCAGAACTGTTTTGAAGCTTAGCAGTCAGAAAAGTATCAGTGAAACTGCCAAGAAGCTTGCTGCTTCATGCAGCAAGGAACACAGATCTAGATGAGATTTTTCCTTTTTCTTGCAGAAAAGCTGTAAGGAAGGAGATGCAGAAAGAGGCTGCTCACTTTATTTTCCCTGAAACACATGTGCTGTAGTTTTGAATCAATCCAATGAGTGTTTTAAGATGACATAAATGTCCTATTAAAGGCTTCTTGTGTTTCTCTGATGAGATCATTGCAACTATATGTTTACAATACAATACAGCTTTTCTTTTTTTTTTATTTCCTGGATGATTCTTTCAAAGTTAAGTCAGCACATGTCTGCGCTAGGCTCAGAAATAAAAGTTTTGTCTGAATGAAAACTTGAACCTAAAAACTTTGGGTTTTAAAAGGGAGATAAAAGAAGCCATAAAGAGAAATCATATTTTCTACAGAGTACTTCCAAGTCCAGTGTGTTTTGAAGGGTAGTCCATGATTGCGGCTAACTTCACAGCTTGCTGAATAGCATCAAATTCTGCTTTGCCTGCTCTAGTTCTCAGGAACTAGAAGGGGAGAATTCCTTTTACTTCCAAAACCTGCTAGGCTGCTCTCTCATCCTCACTGTAACCTTTTAAACCATGCATGAGCTCCAGCCTCCCTGCTATAGCTTGCTTTCTCATTTTGCAGACTCTCAGCAGCCCTAAGGAAGGGAGCATCTCCCCTTCCTCCAAGAGGTCCTTTTTCTTATAAAGAGCACAACACATGCTTGGGAGAAATAAATCAGATGCCTGTGAAATTCCAGGCTAAGTCTACCACAGACTTTGAGTATCCAGTGTCATAGTTTAAGACTGACAAAAGAAACACATCTATGAGAAAGATGTGCAACACCTGGCTTAACACTGCATCATGATTAAATTGGTTTAGTACAGTTTGAAAATGTATCAGAAGATTGGGGGGTTTACAACATGCAAAATTAAAAAGATATATTGAGTTGCATTAAACCATCCACTTGAGTAATTATTCTGGTTATCCATCATGCCAACTCAGTAGTGCTGGCCATAAGGCCCCATTTCTCTTATGTCTCTGCCAGATGAATGGCCAAATTGTCAAAAAGCCATTGCAGTAGGAAGATTAATTAGAATCACACAGTAGGGTTCATAACCCACATCAACTTCCTGCTTAAGATGTTTGCCACCTATTTGTGCAGAACAAACTCTGCTTACCTGAAAGTCACCTTACAACTATAGTTATCTCCAGGTCCCTACAAAGTCAGTGGAGACTGTAAGCATTTCCTGAGGGCAACTCTGTTCATCTAAGGCCTGACTGGTTGTTCGGGTTGAGGTTGTTTGCTTGGGTTGTTTTGTTGGTTTGGGTTGTTGGGGTATTTTGAAGGGGAGTGGAATAGTTATGGGCCTTCATCTCTTTAGCGCTGGCAGTGCTCCTAAGTTGGGTGTCTCAGGAAGTGTCTACAGTCAGGTAAGCTTGCACCTAAGTAAAAGGAGAGGAACAAAGGACTATGGTCTTGTAAGCTGTATTAAAAGAAATACTGATATACCAAATACAGGCCCTTCCACAGCTGAATTCCCACTCAGCTGTTGGTGCACACCATCTTGTGCAATTTTACCCTCATTCCTCAGTACGGATTGATTCCAAAACTCTTGGTACTTGCTCAATATTGCACTTTGTTCTGGCTTCCTCTGTCAGTGTTGTACCCATTTGGGTCCAGTTCTCTTTGGATTGATGCATTTTCCTTCACCTCTTAATTCCTTCTTTTTAGTAATAAAATACTTGCAACCCAGTTTGCAAAAAAGATAACGTGTACAGTAGTAATAAGACTGCAGTCATTTGATGTCTAGATATAGAATGGTTGTCACTGAATTCAAATCCAAGTGTCTTGCCTTATTTGAATGGAGATAAAGTTTTAAATTGAAAGCTAAATACAGATGAAAGAGGAAAGAGCTTCTAAGGAGCTCCAGCAAGTTTATTAAGGTTATCACTTACATCGTAATTTATGGAGCATAGAAGGAGTATGTGGGCAAAAGACTGCAGAGGTTGCCAAGATCTCTGACTTGAAGAATTTATGATCCAGTGGTCTGACTCAGCAAAATATCCAGCAAAATCAAAAAAGAAATGTGTATGATTGAAAATTTGCAATAAAGAAAACCTAGGCACAAACCATTAGCTCACATTATTTTTGTCTGTACACTGCAGCATGCAGATCTTATCTGTTCAAACTTTCAGAAATGATGTATCAAAGCCAAAAACATCATGAGACTGACTTTAAAACAAAGGGTTTAAAAGTTGTACATTCTAATTTATTTCCCTTCTGGTCTCTAAGCTATTACAGAGCCCTCAGTTAATGCTTTCAGGGTTTCATCTGCAAACCTGAAGGCTCTACACTTACATTTAGCAGTACCAGAGCTTTTAGGCAATCCCATTTATCAATAAGTTAAAGTTGTAATGAAAAAAACCCACAAAATATTATGAGATTAAAAATAAATAAGAAAGCTGGCAGCCTTGGATACAGTAATTTGGGAAACTATATTTTAAACAACTTTATAAATGTAGGATAACTCTCAGAACGCTTTCAGGTTAAAGAAATATTTCTTTTATTCCCTGTAAGTACTTAGGAAACAAAGTGGGTTAGTTTTCTAATACCTAGCAGCTAGTCTTCCAGATGAATGCATACAAAATGTGAAGAAGTAAATAACTTATTGCCTAAATATCTATTATGAACTCAGCTAAATCCACCTTATGCATCTAGTACAAATTTCTGTGCTCTCATCTATCTCTTCTTACTACAGTAAATTGGCTTCTTGGACAACTGTTTTTTCAGTACTTTATTATGTTACTGCTGCATGTTGGTTAAAGCACTGTCCATCCAATACTTCTATGCAAACTAATATTTTACAGTGCTACAAATGAGAAAGTAAGTTCCTCTATAGAAATAGTAGCAGAGGCTTATCAGGCACTAATCTTAAGCTGCTACTAGAAATTTCATCACCACATTATATTGATCTTATCAGGAAACAGGGATTGGGGCGGAAAGGAGGGAGTGAAGACTCTTGTAGTAGCACTGCTAATACCTCTGCTTCAAAAACAGAGAAATCGGGGGTCCATGAGCAATTAGCAATTGGTGTGCTGGATTAGACTACAGATCTAGTATCTTTTCTCTGGCATTCTAATGTTACATTTCAAAGGAATCCCTTAAAAACAAATGAGAGATAGTCTGTGCACACAAAAAAAAGACATTTGTGCAGGTCTCATCCCTGTACCTGAACAACTTAAACCCTAAAGCACAAGGCTTAATATCCATTGCCATATAGCCAATGTATTGCATTTAATTGTAATTCTGTATAATCTTGGTTCTCTTATAATTAAAAGAATCAATGGCAGCAAGGTTTGTTCATCAAATATTTTTTTTAATGTCAAAAATAACACCTTGAATCTAATTTAGGGACAGACTTTTTATGAAAGAATGCACAGTGCAAAGGTGGAGTCACACTCTACCGAAGTCCATCTACAGAAAGGACAGCCATGCTTCCTGAGTGGAGGCTTGTAGGTAGTAAACAAGAGTGTTAGCTGTGAGATGTTTATATTGGTCTAATCTGATGAAGAGGTAATAAAGCTGGGGTAACTTTAATGTTACTTCCATACCATGTTGATTTCATACATCCAAGTTCATGCTATGCACCCAGATTCACTCCACTCAGCACTTTCCACTCAAAACGTCATCTACAAACCTCTGCTATCCTCTGCTACTGGTTGATCTTCTGCAATTTTTATTTGACTGCTGGATAATGAAATTCATAAGGTAGAAAAACAAGTATAAATTCTATTATTAGCAGCCTGCCAATATCTTTTCTCTACCTTTTGCAATAAATGTGGCACATACATACATAAATTCTCACTGCAATCCCAATTTTGGCCCACTCAGTAGGAAAACTGAAAGACTTTAATATCATTTAGATAAGAGTCATTAACCCTTAACCATTATTGGCAGTGGTGCCAATAGAGCTCGAAACACTTATGACCTCTTGGGTGAAAAGTAGTAATGACCAAGATGAGCTCCACAATGTCCTGCATGAAAGAATCACTGGGGCAGAAGAACAACTGATCATACTTTTGGTTTGGATCTACTCCCACGAAGTGGAAAAAGGAATGACTAGTATTTGCTAACAAGGATTTAAGGCAGAAGGTATGAAGTTCAACCACAATATAGATAGATACAGTCAATACAGACGGTGTGATCCAAAGGCAAAAATAGCTGAGGGTTTTTTGTTTATGCAGCATTTTAGAGAAATTCAAAGAACAATGTGAAGAAAGAAGTATAGTATTTTCAGAGAATTTTAAAAGGTATATACTATAATGCTGCTCTCTATAGCATGGCTGCCTAGTTACAACACAGAGTCCTTGGCATGACAGGGAAAATAAAGTAGTATTTGTACAAGTTTAAAAACCCTCAAAATCAAGGTAATGCAGGCATATAGTCTGATATCTTGCAATTTACTGGAGCCAGACACAAACAATTTACACAAATTTATACCCTATTTGAGATACAGTACCTGTTTCAAATTCTAAATTATTCATATCGATTCATAAGCAGTCACTATGCAGGGTTTGGAATCTGTCAGAAATTTTAGGCCACTGAGGTGGATAGAAAATCAGCAATTCAAGGAAGCAATAAGAAATAGATTTTCCATATTTGTTTTATTAATTATGGTAGTCTTTGAGGTGCTGAGAATGTTGTAGTGTAAGACTTGACACAATGGGCAGGGTATAGGTAGTCTAGTATAGTTTTCAAAAAAGGAGAAAAATTATGCTATTATTCTGTAACTTATTTTGGGACTTCAGTAATTCAGTCTGCAGATTTTATGAGCTTGTATGCAGTTTAAATTAATTGCATGTCTGATGTATATAAAGTACATCAACAGGAACATATGCTCCCATTGTTCTATGTAGACATCCTTGGCACCTATATATAAACCATCCAATTTGCAATTTAACTTCAAAATACACCTTCTTTGTGCGATAAGAAAAGTGAAAGCATTCAGGAAAATGAGAATTCACTCCTTTTATCACCCCAATTTTTGAATTGATCTGTAACTTGCAAGAATAATAATAACACTTTTGAGCTGAAGGATCCAAGTCAGTCTGTGTCCTGAAACACCCAGCCTGGATTTCAAACATCACAGGTAATCTTCTGGAGCTCATTTGTTCCAGAAGCAGTGAACTTGTAATTACATACCAATTTAAGGATAGAGGTAGCTGTTATTAAAGCTATATGATGCTAGTACAGAGACAAAGAAATCCAGATTTCTATATCAGTTGATAAAGAGTTTCTCCATTCACTCATGTATCATAATTTATATTTTGATGCTAGCATAATTTACATGAAAGATGCTTTGTTTTGACATCATAATAAGATCTTTGAAGATTGACCGTTTTTTTCCATGGCTGCTATTTTTCACACCATCCTATTGCAAATGAAATACACGTTTACTGAACAATGCACAGTTTCAGTAGTTGGCTTTGGTAGTCAATTGTCTGAATAAGAACACTAAAATTTCCAGAATCCCATTAAAACTATCTTTCTGTAAGGTTTCATTATTCGTTTTCAAGTATAGGGTAGTTTGTTAGAAAAGCAATTGGAGCCATGGGGATTATTTTTATTTTTCTCTCTGCGGCTATAAGAGCATGATTAGACAGATGTTTCATTGCAGATATGTTTTAGACCAATGTGATTTAAAAACACTGAAAATATTATACCCTTCAGAATTAAGTTTAGTATTGTAACATTGAGAGAATTTTAACTATATTATAGTAGACTGAAAAGCTTTCTCTAAATTAGTTAAAATGATATTTAAAGTGAAATTCTAAACTCATCAAAGACAGACATCAAAGGAGAGTAATATTATGAGAAAATACTTCGTAAATTCTTTCTACCCATTATCCCTATTTATATATACTGTCAAATAATTTAAATAAATGCCACCTAAAGGAGCGCTGCAAGAAGGCTGCTGTAGCAGGGATAAGAGTGCACTCACTATACAACTGTTTTGTGTTCTCCTAAGATGATGGTTTTGAGCTAGGGTTCGAATTAATTTTAGAGTGGAGACAACAAAGTAGCTGCTCCAGCAATTTCGACTAGTTCCTTCACTGGTTTATCCTTTGGTAAAATCTGGCATTAATTTTGTATCAGATGTCAAACTCTATAGATTTAATAATCTAATAGTAGTGTGAAGTTAATCATAGTGGATGAAAGGTGTGATGCACTACGTGAATTTACTGCTGAAAAATACTGATAAGAGCATTCGGTGTATTAGATGTATACTACAGAGATCAGTTTATTACTTTCAGGAGCTCTACGTATCTATGGCTGTGAGATTAATTTGCCTGCTAGTTCTGGCCACAGTAAATCATAAAAGAAGGAATACAGTGGTTGTAATTGTGGTTTGTAGCATGGTGAATGTTGCTGCTGGTAATAGTTTTGAAAACTGAACACACTTAAATTTGTTTTGGAGGATATGTTTCTTTGCTCCCCTCACTTTTTCTGACTCCATTTGACCTTAAAAAACATATTGTGGATGCAGGAAATAAAGCTAGCTTATTCATTTGCATACTCAAATACTGCTAAGTCCTTTCTGATAATATCCCAAGAGTCAGTTGAGGCCTTGAGAGTTCCAGAGCTCCATAATGTTTCTTTTGCAAAGCTTTGACTTTCATTTGTGTTATTTTTATTTCATGTTTTGATTAATTTGGCTAATATTATAATTGCTGTTTCTTTTCAAGCAACTTAAAAAAAACCCCAGACATTAATGAATACCTTTATGTCTTTGTGGTGCATTGATGATTGGTCCTTACTGTAATATCACCTAACTGTAATGTCACCTTCATACACTACGGGGGGTGTGTGCGTATATATATGTATGTGGGTATATGCATAAAGTAGAAATGTTTATGTCTCTACTAAACATATAATAATCTTCTTTTTAAAGTTTTATAGCCCAAGAAAGTCTTCTACACTATCTTTTCATACTGAAGAGCATGAATTTTCCTTGCAGGTCAAGGAAGTGCTAAAGTATATGTATTTTTTATTGAATTTATTTTCTATTTTCCATTCTGTCTAGTCAGAAACTTTGCAAAATGGAGATTTGGTTTTTATATTTTGAGTGCCAGATTCTCTCCATTGTTAGCTGGCCCCAGGCATCAGTTCAGTAGCAGACATTAAGTTCTTTATAAAAAAAAGTTGGGGAAAAAAAGAGCCCTTTGAGAATGCAGACTTAGTATGCAAATTTTAAAATCTTTTTTAGATGCTATTTACCATTTTTCTATCACCTCTGCACTCCCACCACTTTTGATTTGTGTTTGCGCGCAACCAACTGATTCACCACCTGGCTCGTAGACTCCTTCCAGTCACATTTCAGGCCGGAATTCACTCATTGGCTGCAGTGATGGATGGTAGACTCCTTCCAGTCACATTTCAGGCCGGAATTCACTCATTGGCTGCAGTGATGGATGGTCTACTCTTAGGCATTTAGATTCCTCTGTCTTTCTACAATGTTCAATATATTTACCACACTGAGTAGTTATTTTACCTTAAGGAAGTTAATGGTTAAGCACTGAGTTGGAAAACATTCACTGTACAAAATGCAATCAGAGGACTGATGGCCTGTTTTGTCTTATTTGCCTAACAGATATGAAGACCCTACAGGTTTGACATCAATCACTCTTTATTTTAAATACCCATATAGAGGCCTTGGGGAAAATTAGGAGACATCATCTAAAATGCCAACAACATGGATGACTTTCTGTCTCAATGGATGGCAAGCTCTCATTCTGTAAATGATACCCTCTGGAACCTCTTCAGATCTATGGGTAATGCCACATGAGGTGCATAGACTGTATGGGTTTTTTCTACTCTGTTTAGTTAAAATTCCTTCTCCTGTCACCTACCAGGCTTTCCATAGGACTGTTGATATTTATTTTAGTTTTAATTGTCACTGAAGTCTCTTTTAGCCTCAGCTTGAGCTGCGCCTGTGTCTTCCCAAAACTTGTCTAACTTGGATTTTGGGCTGTCCTCACTGAGCTCTCCCATTTTTTCTCCACATAGCAAAAAGACTAAGTGCCTCAGCAACTCAAAAGGGCCGTGAATAGCAGCTGACTGAAATGAAACCTCAATTTAAAGTGGTACAGTCACAGAATCATGGAGATTGGAAGGCACCTCTGGAGAGCATCTAGTTCAACACTGCTGTTCAAAGCAAGATCCACAAAAACAGTTTGCTCAGGGCTGTGTCCACTTTGATTTTGAATATCTCCAAGGATGAAGACTCCACCATCTTTCTGGGCAGCCTTTCTCAGTGTTTGACCACCCTCATGGTAAAAAAGTGGTTTCCTGTGTTTAACCAGAGTTTCCTGTATTTCAGTTTGTGCCAAAAAAGGGAAGGCAGCATTGGCTGACTTGGCCACTTCCACCCTCTTTGTCACCATGTCCCTGCCACTGTTCAGTAATGGGACCACATTTTTGCTTATTTTCCTTTTCTTTCCAGTGTACTTGTAGAAGCCTTTCCTGTTGTTCTTTACATCACTTACCAAATTCAACACCAGGTGGGCTCTGGCTTTCCTAACCTCACCCCTACATCTCTGCATCCCTGCATCCTTGCATCCCTGCATGCTCTGGGTCGCCTGATCCTGCTTCCTCCTCCTATACATTTCCTTTTTATGTCTGAGTTGAGTCAGAAACTCTTTGTTTATCCACGCAGGCCTCTTACTACGTTTGCTTGATTTCTTGTTCATTAGTATAGACCACTCTTGAGGATGGAGAGGGTGATCCTTGAGAATTAACTCTCCTTGACCTCTCTTCTCTCCAGGGACATATTGCATGGCATTCCTCCAATCAGATCTCTGGAAAAGTACAAAGCCTGCTCTGCTGAAGTCTGGGGTTTTATTCCTGGTTTTGCTTTGTTTCCTTCTCCCAAGCCCCTGAACTCTGGCTGTCACAGTTGCTGCAGCCAAGGTTATTCCCAACCTTCACATTGCCAGTCGGATGTTCTTTGTTTGTAAGTATGACATGAGAAAAGCACCTCCCATTATCAGTTTCTCAATCAACTGTTGAGCTCCAAAAGGTATCACCATGGTTTGAGTCCTCTGTGAGGACCAAGGCCAGTAAATCTGAAGCTTTTTCTGGTTGTTGAAGAAGGCCTCATCTACTTCTTCCTGACCAGGAAGTCTGTAGCAGACAACCATAACACCTATGTTGGTTTGCCCCCCTGATCCTGATCCACAGGCTCTCAGCTCTCTTGTCACCCATCCAGCAGAGCTCCATGCATCTGTGCTGCTCTCTCACACGCAGCGTAATTCACCCTTGTCACCATTCTTTCCAAAAAGCTTGTATCCATCCACTGCAACACTCCAGTTTCCCCCATAGTGCTGCAGGGAACATAGCAAGGATGGGAAGAGAGGAATATTAAGAACATGTCATATCACAGTTCTTTTTTGCTACCGGGGACTCCACTTGCAATACTAAGTAAATAATGCTGTGACCCAGGACTTTTCCCTTATGCTTCACAAATTCTGCACACAAGCTGATAAAAATGCTCTTTTATCTCTGAGTAGCAGAAAGCCTAAGTTGCTACTCGTGGAAATAAACATGGTTACAATGGTCTGAGACTTCATGATCTTTAGGTTGGTTCATTGGAAATCAGGTTACCTGGAGATAATGCACTAACTTGAAAAAGAGCTCACAACTAGTTAAAAATGCGGAAGCCATTTTGGAGACACAATTGGAAGCATCTGTTGTCCTGTTGTGTCCTGGATGATTCCCCTTATAATACCAGATTAATTTGAAAATAGTTTGTCTCATGTTATACTCTATATACAGATCACTGGCATGAGCCACAGCATATTTCATTAAAGGAGCAAGACCTTCCTCATTGTTTCCACCACCATGGAAATGGTTTTTTTATATACTTCATATACTTATTATATACTTATATACAGTACTTCCATACTTCAATTGTCAAGTGCAAGAGCTGAACTTTGAAAACTACATCCTAGAAGCACTATATTCTCTGCTTTCTAATCTGAAAGTAAGAATATTCCTTCAGTCAAATGGTCCAAAATTTACACCTGCTAGTATTACTTAGAATATATTTTTCCTTCTCTTAGCTCTAATATTGCATACGTGTGTCAAAAAGCAACAGGAATGGAAATAAGGAAATGTTCCAACAACATCATAGGCAAGCATGGGAATTATAGGCCACAAGCGGGATACTGATGTTAAAGAATTTTGTTTTGGGAGACATTTTGGTTGGCAGCACCTGCTCTAGGTCTAGAGTGAGAGGAAGAAGGAGGAAGCCATCAAGAAAATCTGATGCAGTATATGCATATAGTAAATAAAAATCACTCAACTCACATCACATACTTCTCATCTGCACAAGTTTATGTTACTCTGCAAAGGTACAAATAAGCTTATGTTTAGAACAGGCTTATGAAATTAATTCAGAGTTTTAATTCCGGAATCTACTGATACTTTCTTGTTCAACGTAGCTATATTAATGCTTCAGCAGATGCTATATTTGAGTGAATTGATATTTATTACTAATTTTGGTGGCTTTACATATATCATCTGAAACTTTGCTTTAGAATGCTTGCAGTTCAAAACTTTAGGAAAGTTGACATTTATACAAGAATGGGTAAAATTTGTACGCAGAAATAGATTTAAGAGTGAGATAAAATGACTTGTCCTTTTCTTCTTTTCTTCCTCCTCAGCAAGACATGAAGTGTGAGCAGTACTTAGCAACACCCCATCACTATAATAAAAATATGTATTTCTGAAGTATACAAGCAGGGTATCATTGAGTGAAGCATGATCAATGCTACGACTAAATCATTGTTCCAATGTCTGAGCAATTATCTTTCCAAAAGGACATAGAAATGGAAACAAAATTCTGAAATCACTGGAAACTCATTCCTTAGTGATTGCTTTCATTTTCATTTTAAAATGTGATAAACAATCTAGCACTCCTCATTTCACTTGAAGAAGTCTTCAGATTATCTAAAAACAGCTGGGTGGGTTTTTTAAGACCAGAGGTTCTTAACAGTATTCAGATACTGGGTAAATCTCATCTCTTACAACTTGAACCTGCTAAATCTTAAATGTCAAGTTTAAGCCAGTTCATCAAGTTCTGCATTTACTCAATAAATGAGGTAGAACAAGTGCCTTCTGCAGGTTCCTGCCTTAAGCAGTTATCTTAGCAGGACAGGCATTACCTTCTGAAAATTCCTATTCCAGTTGACTATAGAAAATGTAAATTATTAGTTTATGGAGACTTCAATTAATGGAGACATAGTTTATATACACCAAAGTTTAAGAGAAGTGAATTTGATTTGTAAATGACATTCATCTTATTCTCTTTTAAAAAGACAATACTGCAGCATTTGTCCTGGTTTGTTACAGAGTAGCTTGGAGGAATGAAATCAGAACTGCATGGGATAGCGGAAATACGAGTAAATCAACATATTGTGCAAAGAGTAAAAAAACAGGGAAAAAAAAATGGAAAAAAGTCTTCTCATAGAAGGTGTCAATTAGCTGGTTAATCATAAAAGAGAGCAGATGCAGGCTTTCATGGAAAAATGTAGTAATAACAGTTACTTGAAAGGAGGTGAACATATGTTTGAGTAATGGCTGTCTAGAGAGCCAGTGGGCAGACCAAGAGAAAACTAACTCGGGGTGTTTGACAGAGACCAGCGAATAGTTGTGTACACTTCTGGTTTCTTTTTTTTCTGAATGCATTTGTTCAAACTGGAGAGGTGGGAATCCAAACCCTTAATAAACCCAGCTGAGGACTGTTCCTCAAAGAGTAATAGCATATAAACAAATGTTTAGCTATTTTAGCCTCCTCAGAAATGGTTAAACATGTTGTAAAAAAGGGAATTATTATGCTGGCGCTGCAGTAGCTTTAGGATTAAAGTAATCTGTTTTATTTCTGGAAACAATGTGTCCCCTCTTCTTACTGTAGCCGTGTAAGAAAGAGAAGTGAGCTTTATGCAAACAGGTTACTGGGAGTCGCTGTCATCCCTGGCAAAGACTTGGAACATCCTGGTGTTGAGCTTGGCTGGATAGAGATATAGAGAAGGCAGGCTTGAAAGAGAAGCATTATGTAGTTAATCTCATGCTGGCTTTAAAATTAATATCCCTAACAGAAAGTGTCCCAACAAAGGAGTAGTGCAGAGAAAGGAAATGATTGAGGTATTGCTGTTCAGTGAACAATTTAAACTGACACAAACAGCTATTTGGGGTGGACAGTATCTGACTTTCTGCATTCTATGAAGTAGGTGTATGTTTTCACCAAGGAGCAGAGAATAGGTCCTGGTATGAACAATAAGAAATGTCTCCCACATTGCTTGCTCATCTCCCAGATAGCTCATAGATTTGCATCACTGTAAATTCTGTAAGTGCTGTTTTTACTACTATTATTTGCAGTATTTCATCTCTAGTGGGATAATGAAGTTTTTCTTCATGGCATCAGTATCACCAATGACAGATGAATCTCAAGAAGCTGAAATTTCATTTTAGTTTCAATAACCACTCTAAAATTTAGATGATTCTTTGAATCATGCATGAACTGGAGATCTCTGAGCCTGAGCTGAACATGTGACATGTACAGTGTTTTTCATGAGTTTTCATAGACTTTTGCTTTGAGTCACACCTTTAAATACAGAAAAAGCAATGCCCCTGTAGTATTCTGGAACTTCCAGTGAGGAATAAAGAAAGCCTCAAAACCCAGCCTAGTTTGAATAAGAATAAAGTCCATCTTTCTATACGCAAAATTCTATTACATTATTCTATTATAAAATTAGCAGGAGTGTAGTGTATTTTTCTAACAAAAAAAAGATATTTTATATCATAACAGAGAAGAAAAATTATTAGTGTATGTTGTCTAAAAGTAGCTTGATGAGTGAAAATCATCTTGTCTAATTACATCCTACTGAAAGTTAGATACCGAAGTCCTCTTCCTTTATAGTTCATAGAATTTTCTTCAGAAGACCATTTGCTGACCTATCTTAGATGTCTATCCTGGGATGAGATGAATGGCTCTCTGGAGATCTCTGTTTCTGTCTATTGAAAGGAACTGAGAGCAACAACTTTTTCAAAACACTGAAGCTGTGAAAAAGAATTTCAAGAAGCTTTTAATCAGACTGCGTGGAAAAGAAGTAGAGTGATTCCTGGTGTTTGCAGGGATAAAGGGCAGGAGCTCTGAAAAGCAGTGCTCTACTTCACTTGCTTTTTGTATTGCTTATTTCTGTTATGAGTTTGTTATTGGTAAGATTGAAGGGAATGCAGGCAGCAATTTGTTCCACATGAGCTTCGAAATAACTTAGAAAAAACCCTATTTGTATTCCAATCCAAACCTTCATTTCTTTTTCTATTTTATCACATTATTCCTGGACCGCCTAGCAACAGTCTGTGATTTCCGTGGTGGTATCCAGATGATGAAGAGCAGATAGATGGTGATAGATTATTTTTTTTTTATATACCTTTAACTATTTCAGAATCACTTTGCTGACTGCTTGACCTCCATTATGGTTTTTTTTTGTAACATCTTGAACTGTTACATAGCTTGGAAGAGCTGCTCTTTTATATATTTTTTTCAACATTGCAGCCAGTCTGCAAAGCTTTCTTTCCTCTCTTCTCCCGAATCTATACTGACCTGGAGCTCTGAATGAGCCATATATATGTATTCCTAAACCAGTGACAACTTTATTGTGTCATCCAAAATTCAGCAGGGCCACAGAATTGGAGGTTTATTGCACTGGGAACTACCAAACCCCAATTTTTCAATTGGAAATACAGTGTTGGTTGTAATGCAGCTGATGGGACAGTAACCATCTTACAGTTACTAAAAGATTGCTTTAGGTAATTTAGAGACTTCAGAGCATTTACCATTCACAGCTTTTACTTTCCATGCTGTAACTATAAAGCTGGACATACACTATTAAGTTTTCCAATTTGGCAGTCAGGAGATAAAAAATACTTCATTTCTATGACTGATTATGCCAAGTAGTTATTTACAACAATGCAAGCTGTGTGTGGTCTTCTGCCATTTGATTTGTAATGATTTAAGTCCAGGAACGTTAGCAAGCTCATAGGATACCTAACCTCACATATTATTAACAAAATCTCTGAAACAAAACTAAAGGCTAACTGTAAGAGATATTCAGTACTGAAATGGCTGAGTGGAATAATAAACAGGTTTTGTATGCAAAAGTTTAGGATAATCCACAAAACTGCTGCGTGACTCTGCTTCTCAAGTAATGAGCTTTTCTATTTTCCTTGTTAAACTCTAACCACATGCTCTTATTGCTGGGATTCTCTAGCAAGCCTGAAAGCTGAAGAACACACAGTTACACTGGGCATGCAAAGGATGAAAGCTGTGTGTGAGACAGAGCTCCTATCTGCTAGCTCTGTACACAAAACCAGACCACCACACTCACTGGAGGCTAAGGAGGGAACAGTGGCTCTCAGATGAGGGAGTAAAGTGGCATCTCTCCAGGATAAAGGAGTTATCACGCTTTGTCTTCAAGGGCTTGAAGGATTTTTAACGGCCAAGTGTAGCCAGAACTTCAGTTTTACTATGTGTCCAAAAGCTGACATTTTATTCCTAGCCTAGTTCTGGGGCTTTGTCTTGGAGCGGTAGAGTGGCGCATCTTTAATCGCTGCTGAACTCTGCAGCACCTGGGAGCTGCTGGAAGCTTGCCATCTCCCTGCCAATAAGACCTGGCTCAGCTGGTTTTGTGAGCTCTGTCGAGACCTCAACTTGGTGCAGTGTTGCTGCAAATGTTGGTAATGTAACACCCTTATCAGAAACGTAAGGAAATTTTCTTTTTCTTCTTTTTTTGATTGGTCTTTACTGAGCAAGCTACTCAGTTGATGAGACTGCCTAAAATGTGCAAATAACACATACCATGGAGTGCATGGATGTCTGATCGTATGAATTTTATTTTGAAAAGCAGACATAATGATTCGACGAATCATCCTTTGTTGCTCTAAGTATGTCCCTGTGCTGACCTCCTGTATTTTCAAAAGGTCTGTTACTCTTCTGTTGCAATTCATGTTATATATTTTTTTTCTTTTTTTCTCATAAAGATGTGAATTTCCCATAATGAGAAATTAGCTTTTTCGGTTTTTTAACCTTTTTTAACCCAATATGCCTAGTGATATGGTTAGACCACACCATGTAATACAGAAATAAACTTCTTTAAATTACTCAGTTGAACAATAAAACCAATGGGAAACATAGCCAGAGTCCTCCCTGGAAAAAAAATAAAATAAATAATTCAAAGATACTTGAATCTGTGTTGCTATATGAGAGAAATCAAAGCGAAAATGTGGTTTTTATTGGGCAAATAAAAACTTTCAAATGATAGTTCCAGAAGATTCTCTGTTTAACACAGAAAAAAAAACAATGACAATGGCATGTTTATAAAGAGAGTTCTGTTTCAAGGCCTGGCAACAACTGCTCTCATGACCTAAGTTGGTGAATTTGGGCAGAACAAGGGCTGTAGATCAGACGTCCTAGTGACAGCAGAAAGGAAATAGACCTTCTGGGTAGGATGTATTTGAAGATCATTATCAAGATGAAAAAGGAATGCAAAGAAGAGAGTCCTTTAGCCATATGGCTTATAAATCACAATGTCTCCAGCCATAAATATTTTTAACAACCTGCCTCTCATCTATTCTGAACACCTATTAGTATCAAAGACTTCCTTAATAGAAAAAGAAAAACTAAGGTTTAGAGACGTACACTTCTTCACACATTTAGTCTCTGAAAGATGTCTGAGGAGTGATGCTAGCTCTAGGTCAAGGCAAAACATAGAATTGTCAGAGGCAGCAAAGGGCATGTGAACTAATAGGTACTGTGAGGGGGCAAAAAAAAGAAGCTTCAATAGCCCAAACTGGCTTTCCCACATTTCCCATCTGGTGGCAGCAGAAGCTGAAATGTCATTTCTGTCATGCTTACTGTTGCTTTTCTCTGTCAATGTTTGATGACATTGGCTCCCTCAGGACATCCATTTACATGGATGACTTAAAAGCCTTGAGTTAATCGTGGTGAGGATAGTTGCATATAATTAGCCATCATGGGGTATGTAGGTAAATTAAGTGTTCCCATAGAAGACCAGTAACCTCCCGGCCCTATTAAAACAAGAACGAAAAGTTCTTAATAAGCCATAAAGCTAGTGAGGGGGACACTTGTCTAAATATCTGCCAGGTGGCTATTAACATGTAGAAGGAGCAAAAGATCAGATGAGGTTGCCAAAAGGAGTACTGGTTTAAGGATCTTTTGCTGAACTCCTTAAGTTACATTCCTTATTTAAATATAGCTTAAATTGTCTTCCATAAAATACAGAAAACTAAGCTCTACGTTCACTTACTTTTGAAATATTTGACTGCTACTAGTGAGTCTGGTGAAGGAAGTTAACTGTATTTGTACAGTTTTCTATTTAAAGAAAACTATTATTCAACAAGGCAGATGTTCTACGGCAGCAGCTTTCAGGAGACAAAAAGCAGGGAGGGCTGTTAAATAATAAAAAAGAAGACTGTGCTTTTATTCTGCTATTAAGTGGTGTGCCTTTAGTTATTACTGGAGATAATCCACAGAAACGTAGGAAGAAAGACTTTTTAAACTTGTTTTTAAAAGATCCTCAAAACTTCATTTGACAAGATGCAAGTTTGACAAAAAAGGAAAAAAAAGCATAGTACAAAATCTACATTTGTGAGTTTGCATGCCGTTTCTTATGGTGATTTGATAGTTGGGAAAATGGCTACGTTTTTGTAGCCATGCTAGCAAAGCCTAAAATTAGCTGGTAATTCTCCAAGGATCTCCTGTGCTTTTTCTTGCAATAACCTGAGAGATAACCTGAGGCTTCTCTATTTGCCATTGCACTGGTTTCTATTCTCCAGCTCCTAGCATAGCAATAGTATGTGTATAGAATATAGGCACTTTTATTTATTGTTTTAGCTTAACAGGGATAAAAAAGATACTGAGATAACCACTGAAATCAATCTGTAAACATATCCACCAAAAAGAAGTACTTACTGCTTGAAGAGAGAAGGTCCTTCAATTGCACATTCTGCCAGCGTAAGTTTTATGGGTGGTGAAGAGTTAAAATCTCATCTCCTCTAAATTTCTATTCAGATTGTTGTTTGAATGAACTACTGTCATTGACTTCTGGTCAGAAACAGAATTCAGAAGTTCTAGTTTGGGAAAAAAAACCCTGAACACTCCTTCCAGCATTTTTGTGTATGTAGTAGGAACTGAAATTCTTAATGGCATGCTTCTGGTTTTACGTAACATTTATCCACTTCTTGATATAACTTTTTCATTTCAGTTATCTCTGGATCAGTTGGGCTCGGACAGTAAAAATGCATTAAATGATCCCCAAATAGACATAACACAGCAGGAGTAATGTATTTTTATACTTTTTAATCAAGTATTGTGAGTGTCTAGGGGAAGAGGTTTTATCGACTGTTAAATGCTGGACTTAGAACCAGCAATTCTGGGGTCTTCTTCCATCTTTGTCACTGGATTAACTGAAGAAGCTGGTGTTGGTTGTCCACATAGTTACAGAGGCAATCTGCATTTGTAAAACTCTGTACAGACATGACCCTTTATAATTCAAGCTACTACCAACTGAAGTTGTCCAAACAGTAAGTACTAGCCACATTAGTGATTTCTGCAGCTGGGCTTAGAAAAACTTTGGTAGAAGACAAATGTCAGCCATGTTCCAGCTGCCCTCTCCCAAAATCTTCATAACCTGCGTCAGGTGGCCAAGTTTTCATCCGTTCTCCTCTTCTCCTCCTCCTTATGGAAACTGACGCTGGACTTTGTAGTTCTCAAGATTTTTGGATTAAGTTTGTTGCCTCATGAGCAAATACATTGTTTTAATTTTTTTACTAAATGAAGTTAAAATTCACCTAATGCACAAGAACGTGCAGAAAATAAAAAAAAAAAAAGGAAGAAAAATCTTACCTCAGTTATGCAGGATAACTTATCTCATTTTACAGGCAAGAAATCTAACAGAATGAATTGCCTGAGGATCAGCAGTGTGTTTGTGGTAAGACCCTATCTCCTGAATGCCTGTGTTGCAGGATTATCCTTCACCATTGCCAGTTTTCATTTTCATATCGAGAAGTATCTTATTTTTAAGATACATAGTTGATTCATGATAATATGAAAATGAATTAACTTCAACAGAGAAAAATACTTTCATTCCAAATGGTTCAAAGCATGTTTACAGTGAGTAAACTATATTTGTATCTGGAATGACTGTTTTCCTCTCATTAACTTCTTTGTATATATTAAAATCATCCTGTGCTGTGGCAATGCTTTCTGTATCTTATCTCTATTAGAGCTCATCTGTAAAAGATAAATTCTAGCAACTGTTCCCAATAGTAAATTAAAATTCTGCCGAGATTTATCCAATAAGGTAAGGGTCAAATCCTTGGAAAAGATGAGCAGCAGGGACTAGTACGGCTTCACTGCTTAGCACCATCTTCCTTCAGAGGCTGGAATTTTACATAGTAAATGATCTAATCATGTACCAGGGTTTAGAGCTATCACAAGTTAATAAGAGCATTGCAGCCATAGCTGCAAAATATTGCACAATAAAACAAAATAAAATGAGATAATCTCTCATGAGTGCCAATAATTTAGATTTACAGGGTTATCCATAGGTATTGCAACTCCTAACAGAATGCCAAAATACTGTTTGGAGACTTCTATTTCAAATGTAGTACCTTTTATTATTGTTTCAAAGGCTAGGAAATTGAAGAATAAATTAAAGAGCTAAAATGGGAAAAGCAAACATTTAAAGATTGGATTGAAATGTAGGGAAGTGTGAAGCAAATCTCCCTCTTTTTGAAAGGATTTCGTTAATGTTTAATTAGCTGAGTTGCCAACTGGAGCTCTCTCCCCAATGTCCCCTTAACCAGACACAGCATGTATTGCTCTCCTGCACAAGCAGAGAGGCAGGCATCGGTGTGGTTATTTAGAGGCAGCTCAGGGGTGGCGTTTTTCACCAGCTGGCCTCAAGCCGCTTCATGATGTTACTGTCCTTCATAACCCCCATTTTCAAGAAGGGAAAATAGATGAACTAAGGAACTACAGACCAGTCAGAATCATCTCTGTGCCTGGCAAAATCTTGGAGCAAATTCTCTTGGAAGGCATGCTAAGGCACATGAAAACCAACAAGGTGCTTGGTGACAGCCAGCATGGCTTCACTAAGGGGAAATCC